>OLMO02000238.1:5932457-5946166 GCA_900291935.2 Cassiopea xamachana
GACTAATTTTGTCAGTGGTGCTTGGCGACTCATACCTGTTCATTAATATTTGCTTTGGATTTCAGTAACACTTTAACAATTTCAATGTTTCCTCTGTCACAGCTCCAGTGTAGAGCAGTCATACCCTTGAGAAATAAGTACCATGTTTTGAAGAAACTGCGTATATCAGTGTCTTTGAAGAAAGTTTTTATTTTAAAAATTAATTAAATTGTATTCTTGAAATCTCATTGTCAAAAATTCCAATTGGGATTATATGGGTACAAAGTCTGTCTTGTTTAGTTCTTTCATTCTCTTACCCAACATGTTGAATATCAATTTTTTATTTCAATTAAAATGCACTAATTACATTACTATGATGCATCTGCTCTGCCCATCTTGGTGGCAATGGATGCCAAGTCATTGGAGTTCCCTCCAGAAATGGGCACTTACAATTCAAATAAATATTTAAATGAAACAACACAAGAACGACAAAAGAAGTGTTAATGTTTGTCTCACATTTGATGCTAGGCAGTAATATCCATAGTAAGAACAATTGAATTTGAAGGACCAAAATGCACAGCACTATACCATGCTCCAAGATGTGAGACTGACAAGGCTCTGCAACCCACCCATAAACAGATTGGCCATGGGATTCTTCAAAATATGAGGGAACCCCATGACCAACATGCCACAAGCAGATGATGTTGCAATGTATACAATGTTACCATAAAACTGCCCTTTTTGTAAGAAAACTAGTTAAGACCTCCAATGAAAAACTTGTTAAACTTACATTCTCATCTTTCATATTGATAATTTCATGGCACATTTCTATCATCCTTGTAACCTCTTCAAGGTTTCCTTCCTTGCACCAATCAAATATTGTTTTGTTTTCATCACTACATATTTTCATTTTAATAAAAAAAATATTCCCTTACTACATTAAGATTATTGAGTATTCAGTATAATTTTGATTTAATTTAGGTACATCCAAGGAGTAACTAAATGTGAACTAATTAGTACTAAATAGAAACAAAATCATTTAATTTGGTGTCATAAAAGTGGATGCTCCATTTCCTTAGAAGAGGAATAATAATGAACCCCAAATAAATTGTATCGCAATATATGAGCTGAAGACATTTAGTAAGGTTCCTTTCTCTTTACTAATTATTGAATGACAAAGATTAATTTTGATAGAACAAATCTACAGACTGATCACCATTTTCTAAGCTACCTATGCAGTGGCATGGTGGCAAATGCAACCATTGAAATGTGAGATAACTTGTTTGCTATACTCACCTAACATATGGTTCATCTTCATATGACATTGTGCTTACTGATACCGACATTCCACTTAAAATTCTAGACTTGTCAGCCTTTCTTTTTTTCTGGATGAGATGCATGAAATAGAGAAGTTGTTTGAAATTCACCCCAACAAAATATAGTTAACTAATTCAATAACTTCACTGCATATAGAACTTAGGTGTCTAATTCAGGATTTTACCAGCTAATCTTGGTAAAAAAAGGCTATTGACATATGTAGTGTATCAGTTTTCAGCCATGGAACAGCATACAAAGTAATATACCAAACTCCATATTCACCATTTAACAGCAAAACCTTTCCTAATAATGCCTTACTAGATCAAGAATAGGAATGATTAGGAAGGTTCAACAGATGATGTAACATACAGTGACTGTGTTCTGTTTTGTGTCCCATTGTGGATCAACTTCTTTCACACAATTTATGTATTCAGTTTTAGCGTGATTTTCATCCATGTCACCAAGATGCTTCCATGCTTCCCTAAAAATATTCATGGATCACTAAATGATTGATGTTTATAACCACAGACAGCTACCTAAATACACAATCAATTTTTTTCATTAGTTTTTGCTCATCAGTCTTTTTATCAATTTTTATTACAAGGATCACATGTTTACACGATCAGTAAACATTTGTCAGTTTTGCTATAGATGGCCATAGAGAAGGTGCTGCACTGCAGGAATAATTATTGCCACAGTTTTGTTGATGATTGTTCTCCACAGGTGCACTTTTATGATGTACTCACATGTTGAGATGGGCTCATTCACACTGAACTGTTTAATTTGACTGAAAATTAAAGCAAGTTCATCTTTGAGAAACACTTATCATTTGTGGCTATCTAGTCAAAATGTGTCACTTTTTGACTGATGACTAGAAGCTAATAAAAAACTGATCATATATTTTAGCCTTAACAGAGGGCCTTGGGAGGTTGGTCCTTTTTCTTCTTCTTATGAAAGGGCTAGACCCCCTCTCTTGTTATGGGTAGTTTTGAAATAGTGTGGAAAAAGGTATCCTGCAGATTTTCACTTGTATATCAATGGTTTCATATCATACTTTTTATCTAGAGAGTATGTATCTCAATAGCTACAGACATGTTCTGCTAAGATCATACAATTTACAGTGCACATTCTAAAAAGTTTTTCCAGATTCAAAGCCCCTGAGCACCACTCTTCTCTACATAACAGCTGGTACCATCACCAGCCATACTGGCTGATATCAGACAAGGCATACCTAAATCAATGTATATATGCATACCACTTTGACTTCCCAACCATGTCCCAGAATCCAGGCTTTGATATATTGCATGGACCAACTGTAGCCTGAAAACAAAGTTCTGAAATAGGATATCCAAACAAAACTTTCAGAATTCTTTTACATATTTGCAATAAGGGGTAAGGCTTTGGCTATTTCAAGGTGAAGTGTCAAAAATTTAATTTTCAAACAGTGAATATGAGGCAACAACATTTGAAGCAGTCACAAAGCCAGCTTATGAAAATTAGGGGGCAACCAGACCAGATGGATGTGGCAGCCACACCGAAGTATAACGCTGTTTATTGGACACACAGGGACAGGGAGGAGTTAAGGACACTCGAAAGAACATTTCTTTATTATCCTTTTATGAAAACTTTTTGATGCTGGCAGGAGCTTTTTTCTCTCTATAAGGGATTTTGATTTGGTATGCTTTGGTTGATTGTATAATTTCTCATCATAGTAGCTAAATGCTATATTTTGGCTATAAATACTGTTATGAGGATGCTATGCACCCTTGTAGAAGGTAGAAAGTGTGCAATGTTCATGACTTCCTTGTTGATTTACAGCTAAGAAAAATGAATGCAGCCATTTGATTGACACAAAAATGACATCTAATGCAAATGCAATACCAATAATTCCCAGTTATGCAATATTTTATCATGACAAACATGAAAAAAAAGAAATTAACATTTTTTTTAATTGATGCAGTAGAAAAAAATGGCACATGCAAGGATGATAAACTAATGTTTTTAAAGGGCTTCTATCATAAGTGTTTTGATCAACACATCCTTTAATGTCAGCTATAATGTGATCAATGCTTTATATAGTGCCATGGAGGAAGTCAAGGGAGGTATGGTGGCTTGACCCAGAATAAAGTTTTACAATTGCATTGCATATAATGCTGGAGAATGCCCCATTGCAAACATAATTTACCTAGTGCTACAACAGCTGAATCTATGATCTTTGACAGATACCTATAGAAGACAGTAACAAGATGCCAATTGGTCCAGATTCAATGTTTTGGGCAAGCAAGATCCATCTGTTGGACAGGCAATGTCTCCTTATGAACCCCTCCTAGATTAGTGGCTGGTTTGAAGTTGATGTGCAAAGCAATCATTAATTAATGCAGACATATAAGCACCACAACCAAGAACATGTGTTCTATTGAAAGTAAGGTACACATTCTGTTAGGGGCCCTTAATTTGAAATTTCCTAGAGGAGGTGGGGGCATCTCCGGCTGCTTCTAATCCTAACTCTTCCAAGCATAATTTTTGTCCCCATTGGAAAGTAGGGCACTTTCCCCTAAGATGTTTGGTATGCAGTAGAAAATTGTGTGGTGAGGTGTGTGAAGTTGAGCAAGTTGCAAACTCTAAATTTGTACTTCAAATGACCACATTGAAGTTTGATCAGTTGGTATCTTACTTTTCTTTCCAGAGTTGCTAAAAATCACGAAAATTGAGTGGCAGGTAATCTAATGACGCTTTCGCACAGTTCCTGTTTGATACAATCAAGTGTAGCAACTTCCCTGAATCTTTGCTTTGTCTCCTACATTTGTGTTTGTCATCAAGGGCTTTGCAGAGATTCTATATGGGGTGGCTGATTTTACCTATCTTTAATTTTTAACGTTTTCTGTTTATTTAGCTAACTCGTTTTTTGCATCCAATAATTTCATTTTAATGGGAATATTTTGCAAACTCTCCTCTTTAAGCTTAAAGCTAAGGGGCTCTCAATGAAACTTTTGACTTTACAATGTACCACAGCCCTGAGAAAATAGAGGTATTGCCGTTGCTTACTGCTTTATATTGTTTTACCTGTTTGTAAAGGCTATATAATTTTAACATGGTTTTGTCATCTAGACCCCTTAATCCACGAACGTGTTCAGCTGCTCTGCTGAAATCATCTTTTTCCATGTTGTTCTCAAGCCAAGAATGAAATTTTTAACTCGGTTACGAGGCTGTAGGTGAGATCAATGGTGGACATTTTTGGCTTGCAATCAAAGAGCTCAGAATGGCCTTGCTGGAGATGATTGGTTTGGGCGGAGACAAGCAAGCAGTTATCTTTGATATTGGTGATGCGTACACAAAAATTGGGTTTGCTGGGGAACCAAGTCCGAGACACATTATCCCAAGCACAATTAGAAAACTCGTTGGAAATAGGCTCGTTGAGGTTAAGGTATGGCAACATGATGCGAGTGAAGTCGAATTGTATGAAACAATAAGAGTCTTCTTGCATATGATATATTTTAAATACCTACTAGTAAACCCAAAAGAGCGGAAAGTCGTTGTAAGTGAGTCGATTTTAGCACCAAATAAATTGAGGAAAACATTAGCAAAGGTGTTATTTACTCATTTTGATGTTGTTTCTGTGCTGTTTGCACCTGGGCATCTTTTTGCCCTGTTCACTGTTGGTGTTCCCAGTGCTTTGGTCGTTGACTGTGGTTACAGCGAAACATTGGTTGTCCCTATATACGAACATACACCAATACTGGCAGCAATTGAATCATTTCAAATAGCTAGCAAAGCCCTTCATGCTCACCTTCACGATGAATTACTACAATCAACTGGTAAAGACATCGAAGAAAAAACCATCGAAAATATTAAAGTAACTGCATGTTTTGTGGGTCGGCATAGAGAACCAGAGGACCATGTTCCCCCACAATTGGAATGTCCCATCGGAAATGGTGACAAAGTGATAGTAGATGGTAAGCTCAGAGCCCATGCATTTGATTTGCTGTTTGATGGAGACGATGAAGGAAAATCTATTGCAACTTACATCCTGGATGCAATTGCAAGGTAAAATCTTGTATAATATTTCAGATAGGGTGTTTTGTGTACTTAAATGTTTAAAAAACAAAACCACTGCAGAATGAGGTCATACTCAGCTATAGTCTTTCACACAAATGAATAGCAAATATAATTTCTGAGGTAATCTTGTCTTAGGAATTCAAACAAAGGGTTAGGCAATATCTCAGATAGCCTTTGTAAATATTAGAGGCTGAAATTTGAAGATCCACCACAGATTTTTGTTGGATTGGCTTTTGTTTGCAAAGTAATATTTCACAATTAATGTGATCCAATCAGTGGTGATTTCTAAAAATTTTAACAAGGGGGGCTCTAGGCACAACCACGCCCATAGTTTGGGTGTGGCCCAGCCACAACCATGCCCATGTTTCCAAAGATGGAAACATTATAATTAAGTTTAATACTGATATAGTAGTCAGCAATAAGATATGCCTCCATAGCCATATAGCAGTGCACAATTGATCATAGCACTTTGGAAGCAAGGCAAATAAACTCTGGAAAGCCAAGCCAACACAAGAGTTTTAGGGGGGCTGAGTCCCCCCTCAAAATGAGCAGAAATTTTATCAGGGGGGCTGAGCCCCCTGGAAATCACCCCTGTGGTTTCATCATAAAACTGTAACAAGGGGGGCTGTGTTGTAGGAAATATATGGACCACACCTTTCACCATGCCCATTTTCCATTACAATGTTCCTGTCACTGCTGAACATGTATATATATATATATATATATATATATATATATATATATATATATATATATATATATATATATATATATATATATATAGTAAAGAACTTATGGATCCTGAAATATCTAAACCTGGATCCAATATACTTTTGTGGCTAGTAAAAGTATTGTACTTGTGTGGGTTTTAAACTGTATTGAATAAAAATTGGTAGGCCATGTGAATATACCTGGGGATTTATATTGTGACTTAACCACAAATCAGTGAATATTCTTATATGTAAATGAGCTCATCCATTTCCCTCCAATGCATGGCATGCAGCATGTTTTTAAGTTTGCTGGCATGACAGCTGAATTAGCTTAACTTAATGGAAAGCTTGTTTGCATTTGTTCTGTTCTTAGGTGCCCCATTGACTGCAGAAAGACCTTGAGTGAAAACATTTTGCTAATTGGTGGAAGTACAATGACACCAGGTTTTGAGGCAAGAATTTTGGCTGAAGTTAGAGAGTTGCTCAATAATGGTTGCTACTCAAAGAAGCTAGCATTTAAAGCAGTGAAACTACGTAAACCACCGGTGCAAGCAAACTATGTGTCTTGGTTGGGTGCTGCAATTAGTGGGGTGCTAGAAACTCTCCCAGAGTATTCAATTTCAAGAGAAAAATACAAAGACAACCCAACACTTCCAGATTGGGCATCTTTAGCATCAACAAGCAATACTCCATCTGATCAGAAAACTGCTGCAGTAAGAGCAAAACTGTCTTCCTATCGGAAATCAATTTCACAGACAGTTAAGTGATATCATTTATAGACAAACTTATTCAAACATTTTGTCTGATTCTGGTGGGAATAAGATCTGCAATGGAGTTGATAACACAGCTGTGTATGACTTTTGAATAGACAACATTAGAAGCATAGAACACACAATAGAGTTCATTAGTGTGATATCATAAAATTTCTATTATTAGAATATTTCAATTTTGGCTTTAAATTCTCAAAAAGCAGTTTGAAGTAGCTAATGTTGACAAATTTCAGCTTGATCTGAAAATTAATTACTGGGATATAGGCAACTGAATACTGGCATTGCTCCTATCAAATCACTGTATTATGATTGTTGTTCAAAATGTTTGGAACCAGGCAAAAAATACAGTGGTTTGTAGAGCAAGTCTTCTGTCACCAAATAGTTCTATTACATCCCATTTTTAGAATATTAACCTAAAATTGTCAAACTGTGCCTTTCATTTCATGTGGTCAAAATAAAAAAATTCTACAAATAGGTTTTTATGTCATCACTAATGAACTCTATTGGTATTTCATAATATTCTGTGGAGCATACAAGAAAAAAGTTTGAATATCTGAAGCAAATATAAAATATCATGAAATTATTGAATTTAGTATGAAATCTAAAAATTGATTACAGCTGCTGCTTTTGCTTCACAATACTGAGAGATTAACTTCAATTCAATATGACAATTGACTTGTATTTAAGCTACATACAAATTTAAGCAAAAATATTACATCAATTAGTTACAATTCTACTAGTGTAAAAATTTTAACCTACAACTTTCACAGAGGCAGCAATGATTGTATAACAGTACCAATCATTTCATACTTCACAACAAAATATAAGCAAAACTACAAATCCAACCTAAAATGAATAAAGATGAGCAAAAGCCTACACGTAACTTATATGTCAAACAATGCATAAAAGATTATAGTATTATGTCATGTAATTTAAAATACCTCAAAAAGTAGTTCATTCTGTGAGTAGTTGTGGAAATATTTCCAAACCTATACATGACTGTAGTGCTTGGGCACCTCCTAGAAAGTGTGCAATAGACTAGTTCTAATGCCTGGTATCCTCGTCCAAAAGTAATATACATGTTGCCAATAAAAAACTCATTCCTAAAGGATTAAGACAATAACAATGTGGGTGAAGAAGCTCCAGAAATAATGAACCTGATACTGATAGGGAGGTTTGTAATATCAAAAGTCTGATGCCAAAAAATTGTGTTTGAATTCTACTTGTACAAAGGCATTAACTAACTTCCTATTTATTGATGACTGAAGGTGAACAGTTGGTAATACATGGTGTGTGCCATAGTTCTACTACCATAATCAGGACACAAAACTTTTTTGTAATATGTATAAGAGTCCTCCCTATTACTCATCTATAACTGGAGTGCTGCAAATTCAGATATCACTTGAGCTACATTTGGGTCAAATCCTGCAATCTCCAGAACTCCTGTATCATGGTGGTCAGCAATTGTATACTTTGTTGCTGTCATAGCACATACTACCAGCTTTGCTTCATCAGATATTCCCCTGGTTCTCATGAATGCACGGTAATCATTAAGTGCTACACATGGGTGAATATCTCCTGAATATGTTTCATTATCAGTAAAGATGATGAAGACATCAACGTCAATCTCATACTCCTTTGCATAAATCATTGGCTGTGCACAATCAGTCCTTCCAGATGGACACTGAAATAGACACAAGGTTTATTCATAGTTCAATATCTTATTGGCCATTCAATATTCATATGTTAGTCACCTACTGTAAAGCAAATGCAAACTGAGTGAGATTGCTTACCAGATATTGCAAACTTAGAGAGGAAAATTTCCAGAACAAAAGTGTGGTTGGAATGTGGTATGTGGTTGGACATGTATTTCAATGCATGGATGAACAAAAATAGAAGTCTCTAGAATACAACACTGCAAGATTGGTTACCATGCAAAATGAATAACTATGTGAACACTTGACTAAACCTACAGTATAATGTCAGGTAAGAACTTGAAATGTTTTTCTTCAAAATATATCATGTTGCTGGCTCCCACTAGAAAGACCACTGGAAACTCAAATACCTTAAATTTGTAAGAAAGTCATTTGAACAATTTGCTGTCATGATACAACTTAAAAGCTATATTTTGACATTGGTTAATTATCAGCATTATGCTAAGTACTGTCATGAACTTAAGCTGGAAACAACAATGGCTGCCTACCATTCCAATTAATGCAAGAACATCAGAAAGGTTCATGTCTTTTTTGATATCTAGCTCAGCTATGTCCTCTGAAAAGGCCATTATCTTTGGACTTTCAGTGCAACCATTCAAGAAAACCATTGTCATAGCAGCTGCAACTTCAGCTGGGAGAAGTGCTGGGCATCCTCTACATCCACTCCTGGGCTTAGAATCAATGTGACGCTCAGTTTTTCCAAACATAGAGTTACTAACATCAATTGCGATTAAATACCTCTGTGTGATAGGCTTTGTGCAAAACTGAAAAGAAATTCCAAATGACTATTTGTTAGCAATACAAAAAAATCATAATTGATCAAAATATTTGTCAGAAACCAACACAAAGTGGGTCCTAGAGAAAGTCTGGTTATAAAACATAGTGTTAAAAATAAGGAAGATCAGCATGCATTAAGCAATTCGACAAAAATTAAAGTGTTATGGTTAGATAAAGATAGATTTGAGATGCCAGGTGCATCTGTCTTCTTCCAAGGTAGATTGTGCAACTTGAGGAAACATGTTGAAGAGTTTCACCCTTGAAGCAGAAAGGAGCAGGCAAATGACTGAGAAAATGTTTTTAGGTATGTGTTCTTGCACAATTGACCACGGGCTATGAGTATTTTGGCTGACATAAGTAATGGTGTAAGATATGTTAAATCCTTAATACTTTACAGGGTTCATGCAGACTTTTGATAAGCAAACTCAAGGGATTTTTTCAAGAAGTATTCAATGACTAAAATAATGTTTTGAAGGGCGAAATCCAATATGGCAATTGATACATTTGCAGTGCATGTGTGAATACAGTCAAGAACTGCACAGAACACAATTCAAACTGTTGTTGCACTACACTGACAATCTTTTTGCATAAATAATATAATTTGGAATTAGTGGACTTCAAATACTACTAATAATGATGTGATGGTTTTTGTTATATGGATAATGGAAAGACTCCTGAAAAAGAAATGCAGGCAATACAAAGTCAGAACCTGAAAGAAGACAAAAACCTATGTAATGTACATTGAGAATGATAGAACTAAAAACAAGTAACAGGTACTAAGAGTCATGTCTAATATAACTGCTAGTGAGCTTGAAGCATTAAAAGCAGTTGAGAGGATAGATATTGAGTCCCAAGCAGTGGTGTAGAAGTAAATCAATAGTGGGGGGGGGGGGCTCTAGTAATAGTTGGGTAAGGCTGGGTCAGAAACCAATACAAAAGCTGGGTCCTAGAGAAAGTCTGGCTATAAAACTTGGTTTTAAAAATAAGGAAGATCAGCATGCATTGAGCAATTTGACAAAGATTAAAGTGTTATGGTTCGAAAACCAAAGATAGAATTGAGATGTCATGTAGAATTGGTAAAAAATTTTTCTAGTTTAAAAAATAAGCTTATTCTACATGGAATAATGCAAGTTTTGAAGAAAAAATTTAACTTTATTGGCAGGAATTACTATTTTACCAGAGTTATGCAGAAACAATTGATTTTTGCAAATAAGTCCATCACAGCACTTTAGCAGGTCCTATGCATTGACAAAGCTTGAAACTATTTGAAATCTGGTCCTAAATTTTCATTGACATACCAATGCCTTACATGAAATAGTAAGAATCTTTAAGCTCCTTGCTAGAACCATTTTATGGATAATCTAATTGCACAAAGTGTATGTCTGTCACAATGGAATTCCCCCATATAAAGATGCCCATGCTCAAAGCCAATAAATGCCTAGATTTGTAGATGATTTTAGACCATTTCTTATAATTGTCTGATAGCACTGAGAAAAACCTTGCATAAGGAAGAATAAAATTTATACACATTTTTAAAATGAAAACCTCTTCTAGCCCAAGTATCAACTTTCTTAAATTTTTCTTAACACCCTGTCTATTGATCCATCAAACTTAAATTTAGATTGTACCTGTAATATTTGGCATGCAATAGCAAGAAAGTGTTAAAAAGCTCATCATTATTATTGTTCTCATGGTTGTAGTTATCCATATTGGTATATCAAGTAGGTTTGTAATTGTGTTATAATCATATTGTTTAGGTATTCCATATCGTCACCTGATAAGTAGGTTAAGGGAGACTGTGAGGAGAGATCTTGAGGTGGTTGTTGGGAAAGAATGAGTGATGTAACCACTTGCATTGTGAGTGCTTAAAGACAAAGTAGCCACTTGTATGATAAATGATAATTATATAGCCTATATATATATATATATATATATATATATATATATATATATATATATATATATATATATACATACATATTTAAATGATGGCTATAACAAAATATGCTGGTAGGTGGCACTAGCTTAAATATAAAGATGAAATTAATTATTTACATCAGGCAAGTTTCAACTATATCACTTGCTGTTTGTATCTGGAAGCACTTTAGATAACTGCATAACAAAAGCATCAATTTTTTGCAAACAAAAAACTGAAAGTTTGTTGATTTGGTTGATTCAGGCAATGAGAACTGAATGCTGGGCCGTAGTTGGCCCACAGGGCATAGCTTGGATGCTCCTACACTATTAAGCAAGATATATGAACATCACATACCTTCAAAGATAGATAAAATGCATTCTCTAATGCCTCTTTTATCCTCTCATTAGGTTCCCAATGCACTTTGCTATGTTCTTTAGATACTGATCCCTTCCATCTCCTTCCTGCACAGTAAACATTTAGCGCCAGTAGAATGCAAATGGGGTGAATTCTAGCTTTACAAATATGATCACGATTCTTCAGTGTAGCACAGACTTCATCCAAATATTCACTCCCATTGTGTCCCTTCTCATCAACAAATAAATTCATTGCAGTCAAATTGCCAAGATTTCTTATCAATGCCATCAAAGGAGTACTTTTGAACAGTTCCACCCATACCTGAAATAATGCAAATAATGTGGTCTACCAAATTGATACACTATGCAAATCAAGCAATAAAATGTAATAAAAAGGCTGAAAACTACTGCACAAGCACCACAATAGTTAAATACTTCTGCGAGCATTTCGCTGCACTATTCCTGTGTACTAACTACTTTTGTCTTCGCCTACAGCTGAACATTTGGATTAAATGTAATTAAAGTTCCCTTTACCTGTCTGTTCTTTAGAAACTTAGTTGGCACTTGCTCACGAACAAGGCCATGATTTCGTACCAGGTCGATAATTTTCTCTTCTTGGTCAGTTCTTGATGCGTGATGGGCGGCAAATAACACTCCCAAAGTGTCACTAAGATCTTTTTCCATTGGCTTCCTATTCATCCATTCCTGTATTGCCTTGTATCCACGTGTAATGTATCTAAATACAGCAGCATGACTACCCTTCTTGTTGTCAACCTTTGGATGGCTTAACTTCAGAAGGTCTTTATGAGACCAATTATGCCTTCGCTGATATTTTGTCACAAAGTAAGCCAGCTTTTCCCCCTCTTTCTCAAGGTACCAGTTACGAATGGCTCTCTTAAAAGCTCTGCCCCATCCAGAACAACCATATAAATCCTTACCTATTGTTTCGAAATCCGCAACAAACTGGAAAAGATCAGTAGGTGTGCAGCATACTTCAGTAACCATATTGCAAGCAGCTTGTCTTACTTTCTTAAACAACTGAGCTTGTGCTGCATCCTGTACTCCTCCCATCGTTCCACGGTATCTCGCACAAAATGCCAGGCAATACACCAAGTTTGACCGATGGTAGCACCTTCCCTCTTTGCTCAAATCCTTTATTTTGCGCATCAGCTCATCACATTTCCCCTTCTTGATTAAGTTGACAACAAAATCCCTGACTTTTCCCCGTACTTCCTTGCGATTCTCTGGGATAAGCCTACTATGGCTGATTAGTAAGTGCCTTGTTAAAACATCTACCTCATTGGCTTTGAAAGCGGCCCCTCCAGCTGGGTTTCTAATGTGCCTTCTATTAGTTAGGTTTTGTTGACCTGATGTACCTTCATGTTCACTTGGTGCCCTTTCCATTCGTGCCTTCTCTCTTTCGTACTCTTTTTGCATGGTTTCTCGACTTTACAATAAGGCCTATTCCGAGATCCCGAATGCAATGTCCGGCAGTTTTACGGACACCAGGTTTTGGTGCCTGGGAATGAGGAATTTAACTTTTAATGACAGGTGACATCTCTATGGTGGCAACCATAGAAATAATAGGACTAGAATGCGAGGTCTATTGTTCTCACACTCACGGGATAGTTAATATGTGCGGAGGTAATATGGCGGCCCAGTGATGGCAAGAAAGCGGATCATGTAAATGTGTCTTTTTGCCAAATCCATAGTATTGCGACAGTGCAATCATGTTTAACTGCGATGCCAACAAGCTATCACCAAAAGGTAATGGTTCGTTTTTGTATCTACTTCAATATATGGAAAATAACGGAGATCTACCAGCTTTTACCTGTTCTAGTCAAATTTTTATCATAACAATATAGTTGAAAGACCTTAAGAAAACCAATATTTCACATTTAATATGCGATCTACATTTGATTCAGCCTTTGCTGTAAACAACTGAATGGAAATATTATGAGCTGGCTCGATGTATTCACCCTAATTACTTGGATATAAAAACTTTGTGGAAGCACAGAATTTGTCTTAAGCTGGAAGCTACTAAAGGAGCTACATACCTCGGTCTTGCTATTAATCTTTTTGCTTCAAAATTTCCAAGTGTAACTGACATGCGG
>OLMO02000238.1:5955889-5970303 GCA_900291935.2 Cassiopea xamachana
TTAGCAGTAGTAATAATCCAGAATTATTACTACTAACAACTAGTTAACGTACACAGTAGCACACTAGTTCAGCGTACACAAGTACCATACAAATAAGCAAATGTACCATCCAACACACACGCTGCTGCCCCTGATCAAACGAACGACAAACCTCAGGCCTACAAGCACGTATTGCAACAAACCTCAGGCCTAGAAACACGCCTTGCCAGCGCAAGCGTTTCCTCAGGCCTACAAACACGTCTTGCCTTCCCGAGCGAGCAAGTCTTCCTGTTCGATCAAGAGGGGATAGCAATGTGCACCCCCGCATTTACCATCTTTCAGAGATTCAAGATGGCAGCCACATCAAAATAACGAAGAATCTCACAAGAACAAAAACATAATTAATCACAATATTTGTCAGAAACCAATACAAAGCTGAGTTCTAGACAAAGTCTGGTGATAAACATAAGGAAGGCCAGCATGCATTGAGCAATTTGACAAAGATTGAAGTGTTATGGCTCGTAAAAGAAAGATAGAATTGAGATGCCAGGTGCATCTGTCTTCTTCCAAGGTAGATTGTGCAACTCGAGGTAACATGTAGAAGAGTTTCAGCCTTGAAGCAGAAAGGAGCAGGCAAATGACTGAGAGATAGACTATTTGTTGAGATTTTTTCTTGTTGCAAGAGTTTTGTTGAAAATGTTTCTAAGTATGTGTTCTTGCACAATTGACCATAGGCTATGAGTGTTTTGGCTGAGATAAGTAATGATGTAAGATATGCTAAATCCTTGATACTTTACAGGGTTCATGCAGAATTTTGATAAGCAAACTCAAGGGACTTTTTAAAGAACTATTCAATGACTAAAATAATGTTTTCAAGGGCGAAATCCAATATGGCACTTAATACATTTGCAGTGCATGTGTGAATACACAGGAAGCCTAAAATCAAAAATGAGCCCTTGGGGGCTTGTTCACAAAAATAAATTTTTGGGTAGGGGCTTATTTCAAAGTCTTGCAGTCAAGAACTGCACAGAACACAATTCAAACTGTCACTGAACTACACTGACAATTTTTTGCATAAATAATATAATTTGGAGTTAGTGGACTTCAAATACTACTAATGATGTAATGGTTTTTGCTATATGGATAAGGGAAAGACTCCTGAAAAAGAAATGCAGGCAATACAAAGTCAGAAGCTGAAAGAAGACAAAAACCTATGCAACATACATTGAGAATGATAGAACTAAAAACAAGTAACAGGTGCTAAGAGTCAGGTCTAATATAACTGCTAGTGAGCTTGAAGCATTAAAAGCAGTTGAGAGGATGGATATTGAGTCCTAAGCAGTGGCGTAGAAGTAAATCAATAGCTGGGGGGGGCTCTAGTAAGAGTTAGGTAGGGCTCTTTTCTTATATGTAGCTTTATAGGAAAATTCAACATTAGTCCATGCAGTTATATAAGAAAATACTAATGTTGTACTGTAAACAACACACTTCTAATACCATATATCTTGTGAACTAATAATTTATTGACAGCTTGTTAAATCAAAAAATAACTTTTTACAACAAAACAATGATTCTTCAATGTTCTAATTTTCCAAATTTTTATGGAGTTGGGGGTTCTACTCCCCTTCAGTCATAGCTAGGAGGCCTGTGCCCCCATACCACCCTCTTCTAGACTACTAGTTCTAAATCCAGTACCAGAAAACAATGCACATTACAAGGTCCTGTCAATGAAATAACCTCAAAACTGGGGAATCTGCTGGTATAGCACTAAAATGTATATCACAAGCTTTTCCTACTTGACCATAAAAGGGAAACTTTCTTATTACTAAATGACAGAGCAGGGATGTTATAATAAAAGGATTCATGGTGCAAAGCAAGCAGGTTTGAACAGCAAAGTACTTGAAGTAGTAGCATCAATTTCCTCAAACAAAAAGGTACCCTGGAAAACCCCAGGAAGAAATGCCTTATTTAAGACACTTAATGCTGCAGAAGAGAAGGAAACTAATAATTTTTCAATACATGACAGGACCATGGCCAACTATGGGACCTTTCCTCCTACTAAGGTGGAGGGCAATTTCTTTGTGAACTTCATAAAGTCAGCAAAAAGTTATAATCATTAAGTAATAGCAAACTATGTATAACATGATTTCAGGGCTAAGAACTGCTATATTTTAGTATTTATGAAAGTTACTTTTGCACATGTATGTCTATCACATAAAATTTGGACATCTTCACAGATTTTAAATTCCCATCCCACTCATCTAGGCTTCAAAATTTGGTAAAAAATCTTTCTAGTTTAAAGAATAAGCTTATTTTATATGGAATAATGCAAGTTTGGAGGAAAAGATTTAACCTTATTAGCAGGAATTACTTATTTACCAGAGCTATGCAGAAACACTTGATTTTTGCAAATAAGTCCATCACAGCACTTTAGAGGGTCCTATGCATTGACTAAGCTTGAAACTATTTGAAATCTGGTCTTAAATTTCATAGACATACCAATGCCTTACATGAGATAGTAAGAATCTTTAAGCTCCTTGCTAGAACCATTTTATGGTTAATCTAATTGCACACAGTGTATGTCTGTCACAATGGAATTCTCCATATAACAATACCCATGTCCAAAGCAAATAAATACCTAGATTTGTAGATGATTTTAGACCATTTCTTACAAGTGTCTGAAAGCACTGAGAAAAACCTTGAGGAAGGAAGAAAATTTTATACCCATTTTTAAAATGAAAACCTCTTCTAGCCCAAGTGTCAACTTTGTTAATTTTTTCTTAATACCCTGTCTTTATTCATCCATCAAACATGAATTTACATTGTACCTGTAATATTTGGCATGTAATAGTGAGAAAATGCTAAATGGTCATCATTATTATTGTTCTCATGGATGTAGTTATCCATATTGGTATATCAAGTAGGTTTCTAATTGTGTTATAATCGTATCATTTAGGTATTCCATATCGTCACCTGATAAGTAGGTTAAGAGATCCTGTGAGGAGAGATCTTGAGGTGGTTGTTGGGAAAGAACGAGTAATGTAACCACTTGCATAGTGAGTGCTTAAAGACAAAGTAGCCATTTGTATAGTGAGTGCAATCAGATGGGAGCCACTTGGATAGTGAGTGTGGTATGAAGGAACTGATTAGGAAGTTACTATTAATCACTAAATGATAATTATAGCCTTCTATATACACATGTTTAGCTGTATATGTAATCACAGTAGCATTCAGTTGAAATCAGCATTGGAAAGGCTAATCCATTTCAAATGGCCCAAAAAGTGGATTTTGAAGTCCTTCAATTAAGATATTGCTAGGCCGGAACACCTCTCACTACAAACAATACATAAATACCACTTAAATACCACTAAGTATTGAAAAGCAATTCTTTGGACTTTGAGCTTTTCAAGAGTAGTTTTTGGTTGAAAATTAAAATGAACAATAATTTGTCAAGTTAATAAACTACCTTTTGCTTAAAATTTCTTAACCATCTACTTCTATTCTGCCTTTTTCACTGCTAAGTGATGGAAACCAAACATTTTTTGACTATTTACATAATCATAACATCTGTTTTTCTTTGAATGCAAGGCAGTAGTCTAGCATGTAATGTCCAATATAAAAAACAATATTTCTCTTGATCAAATCCAAATTACACGCAGTAAATCTCTCAGTTTTCAAATTTTTCTGTTCTTGTTGTAAAATACTTATAACAAAGCAATAAATCATACTCCCTTTCTATCTTTATTGACTGTTCCTGTAACAGACATTACTTAACAGACATTACATAATATTAAATGCTAAAAAGAAGCAAGTACAGGGTTGTTACTACCAGTGACTAATTAGTAGTAGCTGAAAGGAGATTTAAACTTTGTTTTCATGTTGCCATTGCAACATAATGGCATCAGATTATTGATACTGTCTGCTACACAAGGTCATGTACCAAATGGAAAAGTGAAAGTCTCCTAGATCATGAATTGGGGACTATCCCAAGAGAACAAAAGTAAATAAAGACAAGTATGAAGCCATGTTAAGTAAAAATTGAGTAAGAGAAATGTCAGGGAAGAAGAAACCAACTTCAACTCAGCACCTCCATCAACTTAGCTTTCTGGTGATGACCTTGACAATTCTGTCTAAATGAATGAGTGATAATATAAAGAAAGTAAGAAGCTGGCCTCTAGAACACACCATGATAGTGAGATTGGCTATGGTGATTATATAATTTGCAGATATAAGATAAAATGTTTCCTTGGTCTTTCTACCCATGTGCTTCAAATGGAAGTGAGGTTAAAATGATGGCTATAACAAAATGTGCTGGTAGGTGGCACTAGCCAAAGTATAAAGATGAAATTAATTAATTAGATAAGGAAAGTTCCAACTATATCACTTGCTGCTTGTATCTGGAAGCGCTTTAAATAACTGCGTAACAAAAGAATCAATGTTTTGCAAACAAAAAACTGAAATTGTGTTGATTTGCTTGATTCAGGCAATGAGAACTGAATGGTAGGCTGTAGTTGGCTGACAAGGCATAACTTGGATGCTCCTGCACTACTAAGCAACATATATGGAAATTAAATACCTTCAAAGATAGATAAAATGCATTCTCTAATGCCTCTTTTATCCTCTTATTAGGTTCCCAATGCTCTATGCTATGTCTTCTAGATACTGATCCCTTCCATCTCCTTCCTGCACAATAAACATTTAGCGCCAGTAGAATGCAAATGGGGTGAATTCTAGCAGCACAAATATGATCATGATTCTTCAGTGTAGCACACACTTCATCCAAATATTCACTCCCATTGTGTCCCTCCTCATCAACGAATAAATCCAGTGCAGTCAAATTGCCAAGATTTCTTATCAATGCCATCAAAGGAATACTTTTGAACAGCTCCGCCCATACCTGAAACAATGCAAATAATGTGGTCTACCAAATTGATACACTATGCAAATCAAGCAATAAAATGTAATAAAAAGGTTGAAAACTACTGCATAAACACCACAATAGTTAAATACTTCTACAAGCACTTCTCTGCACTATTCCTGTGTACTAACTACCTTTTGTCTTGGCCTACAGATGAACATTCGGATTAAATGTAATTGAAGTTCCCTTTACCTGTCTGTTCTTTAGAAACTTATTTGGCACTTGCTCACGAACAAGGCCATGATTTCGTATCAGGTCGATAATTATCTCTTCTTGGTCAGTTCTTGATGCGTGATGGGCGGCAAATAATACTCCCAAAGTGGCACAAAGATCTTTTTCCATTGGTTTCCTATACATCCATTCCTGTATTGCCTTATATCCACGTGTAACGTATCTAAATATAGCAGCATGGCTACCCTTCTTGTTGTCAGCCTTTGGATGGCTTAACTTCAGAAGGTCTTTATGAGACCAATCATGCCTTCGCTGATATTTTGTCACATGGTAAGCCAGCTTTTCCCCCTCTTTCTCAAGGTACCATTTACGAATGGCTCTCTTAAAAGCTCTGCCCCAACCAGAACAACCATATAAATCCTTACCTATTGTTTCGAAATCCGCAACAAACTGGAAAAGATCAGTAGGTGTGCAGCATACTTCAGTAACCATATTGCAAGCATCTTGTCTTACTTTCTTAAGTAACTGAGCTTGTGCTACATCCTGTACTCCTTCCTTCGGTCCACGGTATCTCGCACAAAATGCCAGGCAATACACCAAGTTTGACCGATGGCAGCACCTTCCCTCTATGCTCAGCTCCCATATTTTGTGCATCAGATCATCCCTTTTCCCCTCATTTATTAAGTTGACAATCAAATCCCTGACGTTTTTCCGTACTTCTTTGCGATTCTCTAGGATAAGCCTACTTTGGCCGATTATCAAATGCCTTGTTAAAATATCTATTTCATTAGCTTTGAAAGCGGCCCCTCCAGCTTCATTTCTACGTTGCCCGCTTCTAATTAAGTTTTGTTGACCTGATGTACCTTCATTTTCACGTGGTTCCTGTTTCACTCGCGCCTTCTCTCTTCGGTATTCGTCTTGCATGCCTTCTCGACTTTACAACCAAGCCTATCCTGAGATGGCGCGTGCAATGTCTGACTGGTTTACGGACGGCGGGTGTTAGTGCCTGGGAATGAGGAATTTAACTTTCGATAACAGGTGACATCTCTATGGTGACAACAAACACGATCAAGGACACCGGAAGTACGTAACAGCCAGGATTAGGCAGAAGGTGACCTCGTGAACTTTTCATGGTCGTGTATTGTAATGGACAGTGTAATGAAAAGGAGATAAACATTAACGTTTTCGCCTTTTGTAACGTATTGGGAAATATTCTACTTCAATTACTAGAATATTTCAATTTTGGCCTTAACTTCTCAAAAAGCAGTTTGAAGTAGCTAATGTTGACAAATTTCAGCTTGATCTGAAAAGTAATGACTGGGATACAGGCAACTGAATACTAGTATAGTTCCTATCAAATCACTGTACTTTGATTGTGGTTTAAAATGTTTGGAACCAGGCAAAAAATACAGTGGTTTATAGAGCAAGTCTTCTTTTGCCAAATGGTCATACTACATCCCATTTTTAGAATATTGACCTTAAATTGTCAAAATGTGCCTTTCATTTCATGTGGTCAAAATAACAAAATTCTACAAATAGGTTTTTATGACATTATCACTAACCAACTCTATTTGTATTTCATAATATTCTGTGGAGCATACCAGACAAAAGTTTGAATATCTGAAGCAGATACAAAATATCATGAAATTATTGTATTTAGTATGAAATCTAAAAATTGATTACAGCTGCTGCTTTTGCTTCACAATACTCAGACATTAACTTCAATTCAATATGACAATTGATTTGCATTTAAGCTACATACCAATTTAAGCAAAATACTACATCAATTAGTTACAATTCTACTAGTGTAAACATTTTACACCTACTTCTTTCACAGAGGCAGCCAATGATTGTACAACAGTACCAATCACTTCATATTTCACAACAAAATATAAGCAAAACTACAAATCCAAACCTAAAATGAATAAAAATTACAAGAACCTACATGTAAATTATATGCCAAACAATACATAAAAGATTATAGTATTATGTCATGTAATTTCAAATACCTTAAAAAGTAAATCATTCTGTGAGTAGTTGTGGAAATATTTCCAAACCTAGACAAGACTGTAGTGCTTGGGCATATATGTGTTGACAATAAAAACACATTCCTAAAGGATTAAGACAATAACAATGTGGGTGAAGAAGCTCCACAGAGAATATGCACCTTGATGCTGATAGGGAGGTTTGTAAAATAAAAAGTCTGATGCCACAAATGATGCTTGTTTTCTACTTAGTACAGTGGCATTAAATAACTTGCTGTTTATTGATTACTCAAGGTGAACAGTTGGTAATACATGGTGTGTGCCATAATTCTACTAGCATGATCAGAAGACAAAACCTTTTTGCAATGTGTAGAAGAGTCCTCCCTATTACTCATCTATAACTGGATGCAAATTCAGATATCACTTGAGCTACATTTGGGTCAAATCCTGGAATTTCCAGTACTCCTGTATCACATTGATCAGCAATTGTATACTTTGTTGCAGTCATAGCACATACTACCAGATTTGCTTTATCAGATTTTCCCCTGTCTCTCATGAATGCACGGTAGTTATTAAGTGCTACACATGGGTGAATATCTCCTGAATATGTTTCATTGTCAGTAAAGATGATGAAGACATCAACATCAATCTCATACTCCTTTGCATAAATCATTGGCTGTGCACAATCAGTTCTTCCTGATGGACACTGAAATAAACACAAGGTTTATTCATAGTTCAATATCATGTTGGCCATTCCATATTCAAAAGTTAGTCACTTACTGTAGAACAAATGCAAAATTACAGGGAGGAAAATGCCTACCAGATATTACCAAATTACAGAGGAAAATTGCCAGAACAAAAGTAGGGTTGGAATATGGTTTGGACTATATCACGTTTATCTCAATGCATGGATGAACAAAAATAGAAGTCTCCAAATTAGGAGTTGCTACCCTGCAAAATGAATGAGCATTTGAACATTTGACTGAACCTACAAAACAATATCAGGTACATCTACTTATTAATGTTGCTAACTGTCACTAGAAGGTCCACTGCAAATTCATGCACTTACATTTGCAAGAAAAACAATTTAAATAGTCTGTTGATACTACAGAACTTTACCACAGCACGAAAAAGCGGCAACATTATTTAAAACTATTGCTCTAAAACTAAATTAGGCGCAGAGCTCGATAAAATAAAACAACTGCTTATTGACAACGGATATCCAGCAGATGTTCTACTTTCTTGCATTAACCAAAAATTAGCCAACTTTGCAGCAGAAAAACCAAGTGGTCCAGAGAAGTGCCTGTTATACCTAAAATTGCCTTGGATTGGAAATGTTTCATCAAAGTTTGAAAATCAAATCAGTAAAGCCATTACATCTTGCTTCTATGCTGTGAAGCCCCATGTGGTTTACAACACTAGAGTTATGCTACCATCTGCTAAAAAAGATTGCATTCCTACCACTCAAAAAAGTTGTGTTGTTTATGAATTTTCGTGCTGATGTGAAGCTCGGTACGTAGGGCGCACTACACAGAGACTAGCAAAAAGAATAAAACAGCATGTCCCCGCGAGTATCAGGAAGAAAAGTAATACCGTAAGAGAACTGCCACCTTGTATATGTAAAAAGAAAAATTCTAAAATTAATTGTGAGTCAGCCATAGGACAACACCTCATTGCAAATCCAGAATGCGTCAAAACATATACAGACGACAATTTTTGGATCATTAGGCAAGCAAGATCGTCTTTTCATTTAAGTGTTTTGGAATCTGTTACATCAAGACTCAAAACCCAGTCTTGTGTTGACAAAGAGTTTGTAGAGTCTGTTTTCTCATTGGGACTCTTTAAGTAAACTATGTTAATAGGTCCTAATTGGTCACACTTGGGGCCAATTAGACACATCCTAACACATTAACTGCATCTGGATATGTATTTTGGTTAACCTTTAGGTCAGTATCCAATGTTTTCATACTCTGATGAGTGTCGGACGAAAAAAGCTTTTAAGCATGTCAAAATAATGTTGCCACTTTTTCGTGCTGTGGAAAAACAATGTGAACAGTTTGCTGTCAAGGCACAGTTTATAAGCTCTATTTTGATCTTGGCTCATGATCAGCAATATGCTGAATACTGTCATGGCCTTAAGCTGGAAAAAATAAATGGCTGCCTACCTCTTTTATTACATCAAGAGCATTAGAAAGATTCATGTCTTCTGTGATATGTAGCTCAATCATGGTCTCTGAAAAGGCCATTACTTTTGGGCTGTTAGTGCAACCATGCCAGAAAACCAGTGTCATAGCTGCTGCAACTTCAGCTGGGAGGAGTGCTGGGCATCCCATACATCCTCCTCTGCGCCTATACTGACTGCCAGGCTCAGGTCTTCCAAACATAGAGTTACTTACATCAATTGCGATGAAATACTTCTGTGTGATAGGCTTTGTGCAAAACTGAAAAATTCCAAATGAATATTTGTTAGCAATACAAAATCGCTGGGTTCAATTGTAATTTATGATAACATTTGCCAGAAGCTAATACAAAGCTTAGGCCTAGAGAAATTCTGTTTATAAAACTTGGAGATAAAAGTAAAGGAGATCAGCATGCATTGAGCAATTTGACAAAGATGAAAGTGTTATGGCTTGATAAAGAAAGATTGAATTGTGACGCCAGGTGCATCTACCTTCTTCCAAGGTAGCCCTTCTTCCATTTATTAATTTTAAAGAAAATGATGTTTTTTAAGAACTCCTCATCATATTTCCCTTTTTTATTAATACTATCCATGCCCATTTTTCAAGGCAAAATAGCACACTTTTGTATATATTTTACTTTATGCCTTATGACATCCTGTTTTTGTTCTTTCCATCACTTTATAATCATTTTAAGCCATTTCTCACATTCCAATCCCTTTGTTTATTAAAATTCTGAATTTTTTCTGATCCTGTTTATTAGTACCCCCCCCCCAATTTATTTGGCACTTGAGAGTATATGCTGTTGCACAATTGACCATAGGCTATGAGTTTTTTGGCTGGCACAAGAAATGGTGGAAGATATGCTAAATCCTTGATACTTTACAGGGTTCATGCAGAACTTTGATAAGGAAACTCAAGGGATTTTTAAGAACTATTCAATGACTAAAATAATGTTTTCAAGGGCGAAATCCAATATGGCAATTGATACAATTACAGTGCATGTGTGAATACACAGGAAACCTAAAATCAAAAATGACACACCATAAATCCTTGAATAATCCCCTGGGGGCTTATTTACCAAAATGAATTTTTGGGTGGGGGCTTATTCAAGAAAAGGGCTTATTTCAAAGTTTGGCATTTTCCTAAAAGGTTGAGGTAAAAAATGACAGTTTTCTCAATCAACTAACTAAAAAATTAGAAAAAGGCTATTTTGCAAAGGAAATTTATAAGTCAGTAATGATTTTTCCATTATCATTAAGAAAGTCACATTTCTTTTCGCCTTCTTGTCTCCAGTCAAATGAAGTAATCCTGTATAGCTATCAGGGTTCATACCCAATACACAAATCAATTTTCCCTGACCCCATTTCACATGTTTACAAAAAGGCAAAGAAAATGGAGCTTAATAGTTAGGTAATATACATGTATATGTATTTACTTGCTACAGCATGATAAAGTTCACATTTACTGACAAAAATTAGAGCAACAACTTTGCAAACAACCACGCAAAGAGTTTATGAAAATGATATGTGGACTGAATAATTTGTTTACCCTGACTTTTCCCTTGACTTGGATAAAAATTATAGAAAATTCCTTGACTATTCCAGGCTTTCCCTGACTTTTTGCTAAAATGCCCTATTTTCCAGGTTTTATAGGTTTAGTATGATCCCTGAGTTATTCTCCTGTGGGTGCTTTCTTGAAATAAGGTATTATCATGCAATTATGCTTCCCTAGAATAAGATTGCATGGGGGCTTCTTTAGAAAAAATATTTTTAGGTGGGGATTTACAGCATTTCTTGGCATATCACAAGTTTACTTGTAGGATCTTTGTTAAACTTTCTTTTGAACATTTCTTTTAATTATTTTTTTCACTGTTTATTGCTGTGAACAAAGTCAACAGTAAACTTTGACCAATTTAAAGAAGTGTGATAAATTTTTGAGGAAAAATTCCCATTCTGAAGGAGTTTCAAGGCCTCTTGAAAAGACATTAAAAATTCCAGCAATTTTCAAGGAGTTCAAGGACCTGTACAAACCCTGATTTTAACTCATAATAAATAATGTGACTTTCATAAACCTGTTGCATGGCATTTAGGGCTTGTTTTGTTGCAACTAATCATATTGAGATAAACATGCCCAAAGCCAATAAATGCCTAGATTTGGAGATGATTTTAGACCTTGTCTTACAATTGTCTGATGGCATTGAAAAAACTTTGTAGAAGGAAGAATAAACCTTATACACATTTTCATAAGAAAACCTCTTTTAGCCTAAGCATCAGCCTTCTTAACTTTTTCCCAGAATAAGGCTGAGATTTTCTTAATTTTTCATAACTTCTAATTGAATAAACTGGCTAAATTAACCCGTATTTCTTGACCTTCAAACTTGAATTTATATTCTACCTGTGATATTCGGAATGCAATAGTGAGGAAATTCCAATTTTCTGCAAGCATAAAAACTGAACTTTTGGTTAATTTGGTTGAGTCAGGCCAATGAAAACTGGATGGTGGGCTGCAGCTGGCCCACAAGTCATAACTTGATTGGTCCTGCATTATGAAGTAAGATATATGGAATTTAAATACCTTCAAAGATAGATAAAATGCATTCTCTAATGCCTCTTTTATCCTCTTATTAGGTTCCCAATGCTCTATGCTATGTCTTCTAGATACTGATCCCTTCCATCTCCTTCCTGCACAATAAACATTTAGCGCCAATAAAATGCGAATGGGGTGAATTCTAGCAGCACAAATATGATCATGATTCTTCAGTGTAGCACAGACTTCACCCAAACATACACTCCCATTGTGTCCCTGCTCATCAACAAATAAATTCATTGCAGTCAAATTGCCAAGATTTCTTATCAATGCCATCAAAGGGATACTTCTGAACAGCTCCACCCATACCTGAAACAATGCAAATAATGTAGTCTACCAAACTGACATACTTTACAAATCAAGCAATAAAATGCAATGAAAAGGTTGAAAACTACTGCATAAACACCACAATAGTTAAATACTTCTACAAGCACTTCTCTACATTATTCCTGTGTACTAACTACCTTTTGTCTTGGCCTACAGCTGAACATTCGGATTAAATGTAATTGAAGTTCTCTTTACCTGTCTGTTCTTTAGAAACTTATTTGGCACTTGCTCATGAACAAGACCATGATTTCGTACCAAATCGATAATTGTCTCTATTTCGTCAGTTCTTGATGCTTCATGGGCGGCATATAACACTCCCAAAGTGGCACAAAGATCTTCCTCCATTGGTGTCCAATCCATCCATTCCTGTATTGCCTTGTATCCACGTGTAACGTATCTAAATACAGCAGCATGGCTACCCTTCTCGTTGTCAACCTTTGGATGGCTTAACTTCAGAAGGTCTTTATGAGACCAATCATGCCTTCGCTGATATTTTGTCACATGGTAAGCCAGCATTTTCCCCTCTTTCTGAAGGTACCATTTACGAATGGCTCTCTTAAAAGCTCTGCCCCAACCAGAACAACCATATAAATCCTTACCTATTCTTACGAAATCTGCAACAAACTGGAAAAGATCAGTAGGTGTGCAGCATACTTCAATAACCATATTGCAAGCAGTTTGTCTTACTTCCTTAAACAACTCAGCCTGTGCTGCATCCTGTACTCCTTCCTTCGGTCCACGGTATCTCGCACAACATGCCAGGCAATAAACCAAGTTTGACCGATTGCAGCACCTTCCCTCTATGCTCAACTCCCATATTTTGTGGAGCAGTTCACCACTTCTTCCCATAGTGATTAAGTTGACAACCAAATCCCTTATTTTTTTCCATACTATCTCAGGATTCCCTGGAAGAAACCTACTTCGGCCGATTATCAAGTACTTTGTTAAAATATCTATGTCATTAGCCTCGAAAACGGCACCTCCAGGATAATTTCTTATTTGCCTGCCTCTAATTCTGTTTTGTTGACCTGACGTACCTTCATTTTCAATCGGTATCTTTTCCCTTCCCGCCTTCATTCTTATTCGTTTCGCACGTCTTCTGGAGTGCAGAATCAAGCCTACCCGAGTGCAATATCCAGTAGTGTCACGGACGCCTGTGTTTGCTGCCTGGGAATGAGGAACTTATCCATGCCACAGACCATAGAAATAGCAGGACTAGAATGCTGGATGGATCACGTGATATTGTTAATCTATGGGGATGTAAAATGGTAGCCCAGTGACGGCAAGAGCCAAAGCGTGGGAATCACACTGCAATCTACAAGTACTATAGCTTCGGTGTGAAATTCTCGCATTTGTAACGTTGGCGAAGTATATTTCCATGTATAGATGCAAAGAGGAAACTCTGCATAGTATATGATAATTTGCTGTTTAAAGAAATTTAATTGCTTACTATTTAGAATTTTACACACTGGAACTAAGTGTTGAACTACGAAGATACAAGGTAGGCCTATGAACCGTGCCGCTTCAATCCAAAACATTTCTCTTCAAACACAACAGTATATAAACAAATGCCATAATTTAGATAAACAAATGTTCTTAATGTATGTGAACGACTTACCATCTATTATTAAAGCGGAAACCATTATGTTTGCTGATGACACAACTTGCCTATCCCATGGTCATACAGTAGAGATAGTTTCCACTGGAGTTCAAGGTGATTTGAATAGCCTGTATGAGTATGCACGGAAAAATCACCTGGTACCACACCCTGATAAAACCAAGGTTGTAATTTTCCACAAGAAGAGGCAAATTATAGAGGACCGACCACTTCTCACCCTTGGCGAAAATGTAGTGGAGTACGTAAATTCTTATAAGTGCCTTGGATTCACCTTAGATGAAAGCTTGCAATATGATCTTTACGTGAAAGATATCTGCAGAAAAATGAATTATGGAATCCAAATAATAAAAAGAGTAAAATTCTATCTACCGAAAGAAAACCTAATTACAATAGCAAACTCTCAAGTTTTGTCACCTTGACTATTGTGCACCTCTTCTTCACAATCTCTCTGCTGCTCAGGTGGACAAACTTCTTAAATTGCAAAAGTATTGTGCACGGTTGATCTATGGCTACAACAGACTAACTCCTAGCAAGCCCTTATTCATTGAACTAAACTGGTTGCCTGTTCATCAACGAATTGAATATCTTACAAGTTGCTTAATGTTTAACATCATGAATAAAACTGCACCATCATATTTGATAGATATCTT
>OLMO02000238.1:5983753-5995095 GCA_900291935.2 Cassiopea xamachana
GGGTGTGGCTCCCTAACATATTTTCGACCACACCCAGTTTTTCAAAGACTTGCCCCCCCAGCGAAAAATACCACGAGCCGCCACTGGTTGCCACACTGGACTTATCGTTTCTCCCTACTGCGCAATCAATTCTACCTACTTCTACCTACGCATATCAGCATCGATTCTACCCATAATTCCCTATAGTTTAAAGAATATATCTACGGTTTTACCCACATTTTCCATTGTTTTCAAAGCAAATGTATCTGTGCAAACTATAAAAAATAATAGCTACACCAAAGAAAGAAATACTAGCTTCACAATCTTCCTTTGAGCATGTTTGGTCACAGTTGCTTCTGACTCTGTCACTGTCACAGTGGGAAGGTGAGCACTCTTTTCGGAGCTTTTTTAGCAGTTATAGTACCCTACTAACGATATTTTAGCCCCCTCGTCGGAGAATCAACCTCCTGTCGAAAAAGTCCTTGCGTCATCCCTGTCAGTAAACCTGGGAAAACCACTCTTTGCTTCAAATTATAAAACAGCTCGCAGGAAACTCACATACTGCTACGGGAAGGTTCAATGCCGATATGCGCTTATACTATTATTTTCATTACATGCTATGTTTTCACTGTTGTTTCGTTTTAGTTGCTTTATGAAAGCGGTTTGGCTGGTTTCTATTGTATTCACTTTTCTCCTTTGCGTACCTTAACTGTCCTTACGAAGGAGACACTGTAGTGATCCTAATCTAGGTTCACAATAAGTAGCACGCTTGATTTGTAAGCCATATTCTAAATTTCGAATTCAATTCAATATAAATCAAATCTAAATAAAACATTGAAAAAGCGGTTATATAAAAATGTGAGCACAATAACAAATCAATTATAAAAATATAGTCTCAATGAGAATACTACAGATACGTTTTGGCTTTTTTCACCCCATCTGGCTTATTTTTTAAACTGTTTGGCTTTTTCGAATAATTCAAATCTGGCAACCCTGCTTCTTCTTGCAAAAGTGCAGCATTGATAACGTTGTGCAAGAATTTCCAAGCAAATTTACATTAGCTAGAGCTCAAATTGTAAAATATCCCCACAAATTAGAAAAACTACCTATTTCATGTCATTTCTCCCGGAGGTTCTCCCTACAACCTACGATGTACTGTAATCCCTGAAATAGGTAGAAATACCTACGTGTGGTAACCCTGATTCTGTGGTTAGACTGTCATTATTGAGAGGAATGCTGCGTAGGAGCAATATATCACCGCTTATTCTGTCTCCTTTGTTATAACATTGGTTACATCATGCAAAAAGTGGTGAATCTCTTCCGTCCAAATTCAATCAATCAGAGAGTAGAATTTTATGAATGGGTTGGTCAATCTGCCAGCTACATAATCAAAAAATAAGGCCTGGTTCAGACGGCGTATTATTCATGTGCCGTATCAAATAGATGCCATTTAGTGCATGATAAGTACGGCGTCTGACTTGAATTGGTACAGCACTTTTCATTTTATTCGACGCAACTATCTAGCAGTGGTGAAGCTGGCTCTGACGAGCTGGTCATGCAAAATACATTGTGCACGCGCAAATATGATCCCGCATGCGCAATGCAATCCTGTTCAAGAAGTACGAGTGATTAGCCAATTTTTGCTGGTTACATTAATGCAAGTATATCTGATTACTATCTACTGGAATACCACTTTCAAGGGGGTATCGCAGATGTGAGTTCGAAGGCCTAGTGATATACTCAAAATGTAGATAAATCAATTAAACTAATAAACTCACGATCTCAAACTTAACGGCAGCGTCAGACGCAGAGAATACATGACTTCTTTTCCTCAACTTTGCAAACCGCACGAATAAGAAACTTTAACGATAGGAGCAACAAGCGGCAATGTATAACTTGTCACAGCGTCACGGTTTTTGGCTTTTTGCGTCTAACCTTTTACGTCTAAATTCTTAGTCTGAAAATTGCTTCTTTTATCGGCAAATTCCCTTTTCGACTCTCTGTGACAGAAGTTACGTACAACTTTACATACGACAAACAACAACGAAATCTCAGCCAAAAATTGTCCATATAAGGTTAAAAAGGAAAAGTTAAAAGATGAAAAATATCGAATGAATAGGTCGAGCACGTGATCACCGAGGGACCTGGCACGAGTACCAAAATGGCTCCCTGATCACGTGCACGGACTAAAACAACTATTTTGACACTATTTACAACACTACTACTCAGATGCAGCTCAGAACTCAAACTACCATTGCCAAGGCAAATTACTTCTCAATATAGGATATTGAGTTAAGCTTAAGCCTCACGTCAAGGGCTTGCCTCTTGCCTCAGTTTCCATTTAGGGTTAAGGAAACCCACCAATTCCATGGCAATGAAGGAATTGGGGGTAAGCAACCTGAATAAGTTCTTTGGTTTCCAACGAAGTAATGACATTTTCTCTGTTTGCTGACTATTCCATTTACTTAGCTATGTCCAAGCTATAGCATTACACTTCCAGATCCATTGAGATATGCCAGAAGCTCAAGAAGCTTTCTACAACCTCACCCTCCCCAACTTGCTCTAGCTAATCAATAAAATCTATAACACTATTCATTTATGTGCTTATGAGGGACATAATGTCCCCAATATTTTCAAAAATGCAAGAAAATTGATCAGGATTGGACAGTATTTTCTGTGACCTTTTCTTTTTTATAGTTACAGTTGTTTGCCAAATTGTCAAAATGCCCCCCCCCCAATGAAAGTTGTCTTGGCACATTTCTGACACAAATAATTATTCCTTCTAAGCACTAGCAATCTTTGAGGTGTCTTACCTCCGTCTTTCTTCCAAGATTCCTATAAGTTATCCTCTTCCAAATCTAACATCAAACATAATCAAATCTCCCTCTCTGTTGATCATTCTATTCATCCCTTTGTTGGGGGCTTTGGCATAGACTATGGGGTTCTCCCCAACACTACGTACTATAAAATTCCAATGATAAGTAGTATTTAGATAAAATGAGCTACCGATTTGCTTAAAAAATAAGGGAGGCATTGGAGCTTCCTTAAATGATAAGCACAAAGAAAATGTGATCAGCACATATAGGATGCTCTAAGAAAGATTTTACTGGATTCCTTCTATCAGAATAATTCAATTTAGGAAAGAGTCCATCTAGCACATATGATAATCAAAGTCATTTTGTGAAAGACTATGGCATATCAGAAGAATGTAAGACAATTTGAATACAAAATTAAGCCTTCTTGGTTTTTCTATGAATTTATCTAAAATCAAGGAATGCAACAGACTTCTATTTTCTAGCTCTTTCAGTGTCTTTGTGCACAGATATTCGATACAAGCACTCAAGGTGTTCTTGCTCCATCCTATTTCTCAAGTAGGTTTTGATTCTCTTTAAACATGAAAAAGACCCTTCTACTGATAAGGAAGATATAGCAATTGTTGCATTTAATAGCAGAAGTTTGAAAACCTCTGAAAAACATGATTGCCAGTTGAGATTGTTGATGTGATCTAATAGCTCTTGAGAACTTGCTTTGTGGAAATCAGAATCTCTATGAATAAACAAAAATTGCTGTTCAAGCAGAGAAAGTTTAAAAAGAGGACCATATCTCCTTCACTATATTACGAAAAAGTGGCAACGTTCTTTTGACATACTTAAAAGCTTTTTTTCGTCCGACACTCATCAGAGTATGAAAACGGCGGATAGTGACCTAACGGTTAACCGAAATATATAGCCAGATGCGGTTACATGTGATAGGATGCGTCTAATTGGCCCCAAGAGTGGCCAATTAGGACCTATTAACCATTGTTTACTTCAAGAGTCCCAATAAGAAAGCGAACTCTTTTTGTCTACACAAGGCTGGGTTTTGAGTTTTGATGTAACAGATTCCAAAACACTTAAATGAAAAGACGATCTTGCTTGCCCAATGATCCGGAAATTGTCATCTGTATATGTTTTGGCGCATTCTGGATTTGCAATGAGGTGTTGTCCTATGGCCGACTCACAATTAATATTAATTTTAGATTTGTTGTATTTACATATACGAGGTGGCTGTTCTCTTGCGGTATTGCTTTTATTCCTGATGCTCGTGGGGACATGTTTTATTCTGTCTGCTAGTCTCTGCGTAGCGTGTCCTACATACCGAGCTTCACATCAGTACGAAAATTCATAAACTATACAACTTTTTTGAGTGGTAGGAACGCTATCTTTTCTAGCAGATGGTAGCAGAACTCTAGTGCTGTAAACCATACGAGGCTTCACAACATAGAAGCAAGATGTAATGGCTTTACTAATTTGCTTTTCAAACTTTGATGAAACGTTTCCAATCCAGGGCAATTTTAGGTATACCGGGCACTTCTCTGGACCACATGGTTCTTTTCTGCTGCAAAATTGGCTAGTTTTTGGTTGATACAAGAAAGTAGAACATCTGCTGGAAATCCGTTTTCAATGAGCACTTGTTTTATTTTGTCGAGCTCTGAGCCCAATTTAAATTTAGAGCAAATCATTAGTGCTGAAATCGTCAATATGGGTTCAGCGAGTAGAGGAAAGGCATTCTTGTTTGAAAAAGTTTTGTATGCAGCAAACAAAGTCAAAGTCAAATGATGAATCAAGATTATGATGATTGAGCAAATCAGAACAAGAACTGAAACATGGCCGTAGAAGCTCGTTTCTTTGCGCTTCAACTACCAAGATGGCTATACACTAGGACACACCTTTAAATACTGGGGGGTAGAGGAGCAATGCTCCCCCCACTATAACAGTGTACGATCTCTCCTAAAAACGTGTTTCTATGGCTGCCATTATTCCTATCTGCCCCAAGGTTCCTAAATGAGGCTAACTCAACATAACGAACTAAAACAAAGCAACGAAGAAATAAGCATAACAAACGTTAGGAAAATTGTCTTAAACAAGTCAATATGCATCTTCGACAATAGTTCACCGTTGTTGTATGTAGAATTGTTATAGGCTACAATATAGAATCATGTCAGAATTGTTTCTGCACGACCTAGAATCTAAGAGAATTATGCAACAAATCCAGAAATTGTTTACAGAAATCCTGAAATTGCTGTTTGACGTTGAGCTAAGCCCTTTCTCTAGATTTTGGAGGAATTTCAGTTTGGATCTTGGCTGGAGAGCTGGACGTTGGCTCTTTAGTTTCTGAACTTTGCTTGCCCACTACATTTGCCAATGTGGATAGATATTCAGGTGTGGACTGCCTCTTCCTTGAAATACTGGCGTGAGGTTGCTTTGTTTCTACCGTTGGCTTATCTACAGGCTTGCATGTGACAACAGGAGCAAAAATTGGCGTAATCTTTTCAGTCTTTGTTCTAAATCTTCAAAATTTGATAAAAGTAGGCTGTGGGAGCGGCTCCTCTTTGACAGCATGAAGATCATTGATGAAATCAAGTACATTTTGCTTTGCTAAAGATGTTTTCCGACGTTTTAGAGGACGTTCCTTCAGAGTTTTTCCCGGGATAGAAGCCCCCAACCCCATTTATACACACGACATTATGAAAAGAATAGTTAGGCTCAAAATTTTGACCCATTGGTACAGATCTGTGACATGCAAGAGGTTCTTACTCTTTATGTATCCTCTCCCAATCCAGTGCAGCTTCAGCTGTTGACGGTCCTGCATTAGTAGATAGAAGTTTTAACGAAAATTAACTCCAGCTTGGCTAAGCATAAAAGGTAGGCACTGCTTCCTTCCTGTAAATTAAATCATTGTCAAAAAAGCAGACCAGCATAGCAGGTACTTGAATTACATGCGTTATAGTTGCATGATACCAACATCAATAAAAAAGCTGAAGAGTCTGCTCCTTTTCAAAGCAGCACTTTAATAGGACTTAACAAATATGACTTTTTAATACATATCCATTGTAAATAGTGCTTTTTCAATGCTCTTTTATTTTTCTAATTTATTGTGCTTCAAGTATTTTAATAAACCCTCACTGTTTATTCACAGTGGGCCTTGCTGTATAAAATGAACTTTATCTCGATCAATGCAGGCTACCCACTTTAAATATTACATATTATCATTATTATTATAAGCAACACACAGATTTCATAATGCGAAAGCTATCTACAATCATTATCCGATCAACCTATTATATATTCTGTATGCGTAACAAGCCCTGGACTAACCCTGACCTACTAATATACTAACCGCTTGTAGAAAACTTTTATACTAAAATTTACATTCCTTATACTGTATTTTTTTTTCATACCAAGTCTGTCAAATGCAAGTTACCTAATTATAGCGAGATTTGTATTTGCATTCTTAAATATTATATCATCATCAGAAGTTTAAAAAAAATTATTACTACATCTTTTGTAGAAGAAATATAAGTTGGACCAACCCTGATTTGCTTGACTTTTGAAGAAATGGTTATATTAACTCAAATACATTTTCGTAATTGCTTTTCTTTATGTGCGTGCGTGTTTTTTTTATGTATATATTTAGCAGACTTGTCAATTATACACTGCCTTAATGTAGTGAGGTGTATCATTGTATACTTAAAATATATTATTACAGTCATGAAGTTTCAAAAAAAATTGTTACCAGTAGCAGACTAAGGCAAGACATGGATATCTGAAAATTTGGACAACATTGTCACAAAATATGCCCGCCAATGGCTAGATCTCCCTATTTCTGCAACTATCAGCTCTATTATTCCTTCTCGCAAAAACTTTGGTCAGGCTTTTCAACTACCTTCTATTAAATTCCAACAATGTCAGACAACATTAAGTTCTTCTCTTAAGTCGTCCGGCGATGAAACGATAACAAAATTATGGAAAAGTACCAACGTTGGAAGAAACATTCAATACGATATTTACAGAAATACAAAGCAAACTTTGGAATCCATTCGTGATGAACACACCAGTAGACTTCAGTCTCAACTGCCATCACAGGGTTTCATCATATCTTTCCTCCTTGAGCATTACCTAAAACAACTCAATTCACTGTGGTCAAAAACTCAAAGCAAACTACCTGCAAACATCTTCAAGTTCAGCATCAAATACTTAACAAATACGCTTGCAACTAGAAAAAAACCTCCATTTATGGGGTCTTTCAGCAACTTCTGACTGTCCCTTCTGTCTTCAGCCTGAAGCACTCCTCCATATTGTTGCAGGCAGCACAACATATCTAGATCAAGGGCGTTATACCTGGCGGCATAACTCCGCTTTAAGTTTTATCGCTCAAATATTACAATCCATAAAATCTGCTAAACTAAATGCAGATCTTCCTGGCTATCTCTCTCCTTGTACCATTACTGGTGACAGTCTTCGTCCTGACATTATTCTTTCTACAGCTGACAATGTCCTGTATATTATAAAATTAACTGTGGGTTTTGAAACAAATTTAAATAGTAATGCTCGTCGTAAAGAACTTAAATATCGTCCCCTTCTTACTGATTTTGCCAATGATTATAAACAGGTAAAATTTATTAATGTCACCATTAGCTGTCTTGGCATATTTGGAAATTCCTCTGACTCATTTCTTAAACTTTGCATGGAAAGAGGCATTAGCAATGGTGATCTAAACTTCATTATTTCTAAGACATCTACTATAATCATCCGCTCAACATACTACATATTTTGTATGAGAAATAAGCCATGGTCTAACCCAGAACTCCTAAGCTACTAAGATCTTTGTTTTCAGTTGCTAAATATCGATTTGATATTGACTGTATTCTTTTTTTTTATTTGTAAGCCAGCCGAATACAAATCACCTTGTAGTAAGTGAGATTTGTATTTGTAGAAGTAGCAATATATACATGAATGAAGTTTTAAAAAAATTATATTAACCTATCAATCAGCACTCTCGGGGTTCTCGATCAACTTTCATTGGGATTCCTGGACATGCTTAAGGATCTGAATAACAACCCCAGCACCAGGAACTACATACTTCAAAAGATCACCACTATTGCCATCCGAACTATGTACTACATTTTTGTCGTAGGAACAAACATTGGAACAATCCAGAACTACTAATATTATAGCTATTCTTCTAAATTTTAGTTTACGTTGTAGCTTTCCAAGTAATCAACTGTAGACTACCTTTATAAGCGAGGTCAACAGTTGTATTGTAATTTTATATTGATGTTTTCATTATTGTTACCGACGACTCCAAAGCATTGTTGTGTGAGCTTTGGAGGTACTATATGTACTATAATTCTCTCATTTCTGCTCTTGCAGTCATATTGAAGAGTGTGTTTTTTATATATGTTTACTTCCTTTGAGTTCAATAAGACATATTCGTGTGAAAGGAAAGTATGGGGGTGATGCTCATGTATCCTTATTAGTGTGATGCGGCTCTTTGTGGTATCACAGTAGAACATGCGGCTCTTACCCTCTCACTGGTAGCCCACCCCTGACATAAAATGATAGGTCCTCCAGTCCCCACCGCCTAAATGTAGCCAGGGAACATTGCTTAGAAAGTTGGAATATACGAATATATAAGAAAGTTGGAATATACGAATATACAAGAAAGTTGGAATATACGAATATATAAGAAAGTTGACGGCTAAAAACAAAACATGATCAAAACTGTTTTGTATACAGGGGGGCCCTGGTTTGGAATTCGTTACCTAATGATTGTAAAAAAGCTAATAGTTTCCAATCATTTAAGATGAAACTAAAGACCATGCTTGTAGAGCAGTAAGAAATTTCGTCTTCAATTGTTTGTTTTCTTTTTTACTTTATTACTTTTTCAAGTTGCAAAGATTTTTATTAAGTATGTAAGTGTGAATTATTAATTTTATGTATATTTTTTCACATGGTCCCCAGGAAAACAGATCTTTGAATCTGAGGGGATCTGAGGGGCCACTATGTTTAAAGAATTACAAATGAAAATGAAATGGTTTAGCATCGATCGGTAACAACAGAAGCAACTTTCTAAACAACCGTGTTTTGGGAAGACTCAGTTTTCAAAGTGCCCTTTTCGGGAGTCTGACTCCCTCTCAGAATGCTTCCGGTGACCCTATGTATAATTCCATCATTTTTTGGCCATTCTAGATACCCTTCCCTAAAGCTGTAGCCAACTATAATTATTGGAGAGGTCCCTCCTGAACCACATCATCAGTGGCTTTACTCCACCATACGCTCAAAAGTGTAAACCCAATCACAAATGTTTTGATCACCACGTCTTCTACATTTGCTATATCGTTAGACCACTAAGGAATCTGCTGTGGTACTGAAAAACTTAAGAAAGTTTTAGTACTGTGCCAAACATCACGTTGCTATAAAAAAAGAGTCGTATAAATGACGTCAAAATTGTGGCATTCCAATAAAAGGTTCGTTTGTGAAAAGATTTATCAAAAAGGCAAAGACTATAGCTTTCGAGAGCAAAACAACACAAACTTCTATTTAAGCACTTTTTACCACAATCCAAAGGCTACAGCCTTACTTTTCAATAAAAGTATAGATGCTTGATTAACGAGAACATTTCTCAAAAAGAAGACTATAGCCTTACTTTCGGTAGAAAAATAATACAACTTTCTATTTAATCAATTATTATAAAAATGCAAGGGCTATAGCCTTAATTTTCAGTGCCAAATGTAGATGTATGATTTATGAAAAGATTTATCAAAAGACAAAGACTATAGCCTTACTTTCGGTAGAAAAATAGCACAACTTTCTATTTAATCAATTTTTATCAAACTCCAAGGGCTACAGCCTTAACTTTGAGTGAAAAATATAGATGTTTGATTGATGAAAATATTTATCAAACGGCAAAGACTATAGCCCTACTTTCAGTAGAAAAATAGCACAACCTTCTATTTAGTCAATGTTTATCGAAATCCAAGAGTTAAAGCCTTAATATTGCTTGATAAATATAAATTCTTGATTGTTGAAAAGATACATCAAAAGGAAGAGACCATAGCTTTACTTTCGGTAGAAAATTAGCACAACTCTCTATTTAATAAATTTTCATCAAAACCCAAGGGCTATACCCTTAATTTTGAGTGAAACATATAGATGCTTCACTTATGAAAGGACTTATCAAAAGGGAAAGACTTAATAGCACAAATTTCTATATAATCAATTTGCATGACGATCCAAGGGCTATGGCCTTAATTTTCAGAGAAAAATATAATTTTTTGATTGATGAAAAGAAGTATAATAAGGAAAAGACGATAGTCTTACTTTCGGTAGAAAAAAGGCACAACTCTATTTGATAAAATTTTATCAAAATCCAAGGGCTATAGCCTTAATTTCGGATGAATAATATAGATCTTCACTTATAAAACGACTTATCACATGGCAAAGACTATAGCCTTACTGTCAGTAGAAAAACAGCACAACTTTCTATTTACTCAATGTTTATCGAAACCCACGGGGATATAGCCTTAATCTTCAATGATAAATATAAATTCTTGATTGATGAAAGGAATTATCAAAGGGAAAGACTATAGCCTTACTTTCGGTAGAAAAGTAACACAACTTTCTGTTTAATCAACATTTATCAAAATCCAGGGGCTAGAGCCTTAACTTTGAGTGGAAAATATAGATGTTAGATTTATGACAAGATTTATCAACGGGGAAAGACTATAGCCTTACTTTCAGTAGAAAAATAGCACAGACTTCAATTTAACCAATCTTTAACAAACTCTAAGGGTAATCGCATTAGCTTTAAGTGAAACACAAAGATGTTTGATTGATGAAAAGATTTATCACAAGGGAAAGACTATAGCTTTACAATTGGTAGATAAATAGCACAATTTTCTATTTAGTCAATTCTTATCGAAATCTAAGGGCTGTAGCCTGAGTTTTGAATAATACATGTAAATGTTTGATTGATGAACAGATTTATCAAAAGGGAAAGACTATAGCCTTACTATTGGTAGATAAATAGCACAATGTTCTATTTAGTCAATGTTTATCGAAATCAAAGGGCTGTAGCCTGAGTTTTGAATGATAAAGATAAATGATTGATTGATGAACAGATTTATCAAAAGGGAAAGACTATAGCCTTACTTTTGGTATAAAATAGCACCAACTTTTGTATTTAGTCAATGATTATCGAAATCAAAGGGCTATAGCCTGAGTTGTGAATGATAAAGATAAATGTTTGATTGATGAACAGACTTATCAAAAGGGAAAGACTATAGCCTTACTTTTGGTAGAAAAATAGCACCAACTTTTGTATTTAGTCAATGTTTATCGAATTCAAAGGGCTATAGGCTGAGTTTTGAATGATAAATGTAAATGTTTGATTGATGAAAAGATTTATCAAAAGGGAAAGACAATAGCCTTACTATTGGTAGATAAATAGCACAATTTTCTACTTAGTCAATTCTTATCGAAATCAAAGGGCTATAGCCTGAGGTTTAAATGATAAAGATAAATGTTTGATTGATGAACAGA
>OLMO02000238.1:5995996-6021254 GCA_900291935.2 Cassiopea xamachana
AGGGTGATGCTTGAGTATTCTGATGTATTGTAGTACTTTCGATCAAATTCTATTCTCATGTAGTTGTTGCTGCATGATACAGATGCGCTCTTATCTGTAAAAAAGCAAGTTAAGATTCTTAGCACATAGATAGCTATACGATGTCACTGACTTGTTCTTAAGAGTCTTAAGATTGTAAGAAGGTACTGTTTTCACATGTAAGGGCAGCAAGGCATGAAATCTTAGCGGAGCACGTGCAAGGGCGGATCCATTGACGTTACTGTTATTCACGAACCAATGAGATCATGAGGAAGTTCAAGTATCGCGCGAGATCTAAAGATGAGTTGTGAACTGGGTCCCATTGCAACCCATTCCTATTGAAATGGCCTTGATGTTTTGACATGAAATGCCCCATAGCAAACAATTGTGTTAAGACCTTCTCACATGAAAAAGACAATGAAGTGAATCAGATGCCCCTGAGCTCGATTAGAAAAGTTTTATAGCTGTGTAGACAGAAAGGTCAAATCGTCCCATGGACAACAATTTGCTTTGCAATGTTCATGATTTTGTGTATAAAACGATCAGTTGTTTCTCTTCACTGTACTGAAGATGACAACTATAGAGTGTCAAAACGTCTACTGGACTGTCATATATAGTTTCGTCTTCGTTATGTACACCAGCTAGTATTCTAGTGGCTTGTGGATGAATAAATAAATATGCCTCCTTTATTAGTCATCGTGTTTATATTTAAGTTTATGTTAAAAGCTGCGTTTCCCTACTTTAAAGTGATGTATTAGATGCTGTGATACAATATGAACTTCCACCTGTTACACCAAATGATATTGTACAGTCGTTAGAATGTTGTAGTACATCATGTTGCAATATATCAAATAATCGTACTCTCTATCAAGCTATAAGTCTTATTTTATGTTATAGTATTCATGAACATTGAAGCGAGATATGAATCATAAATACAATACGGTCTAAAGGAAAGACTGAAAAGTATTTTGCCAGTATGATGATCAGCTAAAAGCCTTGAATAAAGCAAATGTCTTACCTTTTGCACCACAGTACCTTAAGTTGCATGATGGAACACTGTTGAGCCAGTAAACATAAAAAGAACCGCAATTTTTAACGTAGGTTGACTGTCTATAGGAGCAGTAGCAACTGGAGTAAATTGAGAAGCAGACAGTTCTTGGAACAGCACCTGTTGAACAAATTTTGAAAAAATTGCAATGTAGTTGGGATACAATTCTCCAGTGAGTGATCATTACAGGAAGTTTTACATTGAGATTAAAAAAAGTATTACATTGTGCATAGTTGTCGACTCCCACTATGTTCTTGGCGTCTTTGCCATAGCATAGCAACAAACTTGGTTGCAAAAGCAAGATTTATCTGCTATGAGATTTAACTAGATGCTAGGATAGCTGCAAAATTCATGTTTACCAGTATGTAGATGACAGCTTTCCATGAAATAGAATGTTTGTCGGAACCTTCTTAATAATATGAAATAGTAGTGTTTTTGACACTACCTTCGTACATCTCTAACCTTCATATTGAGATGGCATAGAACCTTGAAGCCATCCTTGGTAATATGATCCACACCGATAACTTCCAGTTGAGGGGCAAGTATTTTGCATTCTATTGCCTGCAGAGCCCATGAATCGATACCAGCCATAAAGATCTCTGTCACAACGATATGAACTCCAATCATAATACGTAGATGCTCTATCCGCCTCTGAGAGCACTTGATAGTATTGGCAACCGTCTAACGCTTGCACTGGCGGTATAGTGGGTACGGATGATACCATTTGCGGATAAGCAGTAGTTTTCGGTATGAGACTTCTTGTTGGTGATGGTGCTATTGAAGCATGATGTTGGTAGGGAGATGTACAGTGGGTATCATTTTTACCATAGATTACACTTCCTGTAAAAGAATAAATGATATGGTTTTACTCATGTCCATTAAATTCCCACTATAAGGAAATGCCATCTGGAAACAACTTAGCTTTGCTATGTTAAAGACTTTTGTAAGACTACCTATCTTTTTGCTGAGTTTTAATATGCTTAGACTTTTGTGTTTTTGAGCCTAAGATTATCATTAGATTATTCTTAAGTGTCAAAGGTGTAATTTGCCTGAAAATGAAAGAAATGTATTCAAGTTGTTTTTGATGCCTTAATTCATCATAAAGCAAATCAAAAGAGGAACAGAATAAGAGTGGGGTGATTGGAAAATATTTCGAGAAAAAGCAAACGGGTGACGCTTGTTTGGGACCTAAGAGTTATCTCCATGAACAAGAGCTGTTAAACTACGGAACTTCGACTCGCACTGCTTCAGATTCATACTGTTAGAGCAATAGTTTTGCCATTTATTTTTATTGCGTAATATGAACTAAAATATTGTTCTATATGTTCATAGTGTTCCTTGTTATGCTGCTTAGGTCCCACTTGCATGTGTGACAAACATAAATAGTTAGAAATTCCTGTGCATATACCTACTTTGAAGCCATTAGATTTAGGGCCTGATTACATGGGCAATTTGACCTGTGTCTGGCTCCTATCTGGCTCTGGTCGCAATTACGCTAAGCGGGCTAACCCGGCAAGACGGGTAGCTCACTTTTTGACAATGATTCAACCCGGTAAAACGAGTTGGTCCTTCTCATGTAATATCGCAAAGGGGCCAGCTTCGGGTTGACCCATTGCATGCGAATGTGTTTTGAATCTACACAATATCGATGTTATGACATTCGTCTTAGGAATATTATAGCTCCAACTAAGACCCCGTGCACACTGTACCGGTGCAACTTCTGTACCGGAACAGAAGATGTTACGGTTCAGCCTACCGTCTACACTGTTCCGTAACGCGTTCTGCTCCTCCTACAGTGTAACGTTTTCTTAGGCAGAGTCGACAAAGAACAGAAACACGTCTGAATTCTGATGCTTATTTTCAGACTGACTAAATCCCTTCAAGGTACCTGTTAAGCATGCAGGATACGTAATGGTGTTAATTACTGTACATATTGAGAACCAACAGGCTAAGTATGGCATAGGGTGTAACTAATCCCTTTGACCTAGGACCTTATTAACGCTACAACAGGAACACTTTCTGTACCTGCTAAAAAAGCGTAACAACTCTCGTGCCGTATCGGTTCACTTTTTGTACCGGAGCAGTGTAGACGCCTAACAGCAACAGGATCCATAGCGAAGAAAACTTTAGTCTTTGTTTGGCCTATGTGTGGGATGGAGGTTATCAGCTATTTCCCACAATTTGTCATACAGTTTGGAGTTAACGTCCACCATGGGCATTTCACATAGAATGCTTGGTCAAAATGAACGAGTTAAAGTTCATTTCCTCATATTTTAATATAATGCTTCCTTAATCACAACCATATCACAACACAATAGCGCTATTTGAATTGAAAGTACTTCATAATAGGTGTTTAGGCTTGTTATTTTTGATCATGCAGTTGATTCCTCCCTACCTTTTTGAATGTTTCTAAACTTCTTGAGTCTATTCCCTTCATCCATTGCCAGTTCTAACTGATGATACTATTTAGAAAAACTTTATATACTCCAAGCTCAGCAATAGGCTTGCAGGTAGGGGCATTTCTTGCCTGTAAAATCTCGGAGGGCCCATGGCCCCGGGGGAAATAAGGGGTCTGGAGGTAAAACCCCCAGAAAATGTTTTTGACAATGTCCTTTTTACTCAAAGATAACGCCCTTTTTGAGAACAGAGATTGGCCCCTTATAGATAAACACAGCAGGCAGAATGACGAAGTAAGATTACAGGACATTAACATGACGGAAAGTAGTAGCGTAATCGATGTAAGTTGGGTTTTGGACAACTCCCAGGGGGCCCAACCTTTTGAGATACTGAGGGGGGCCCCCATAGATTTTAAAGAGAAAAGCTTTTTTGTGTTATTTAAAGGGTAAAATGATGGGGCCCCAATCTTGCTGAATTCCCAAGGATCCCTAGTGTCTCCAAAAGGCAACTGTAAAACCGTAAGATAGACTTTAATGTTCAAAGATAGCCCGGTACGCAGGCACAAAAGTGTTGCCACATAACCTGCAAAATAGCCTTGGAAAGACAAGACATCTCCACATGCCTGTTCGTGCTGAGAGGATCATTGATTCATGACTGCGCATGGCACTGTCATAGAGCCTGTCATCCATCTGCCAAGCACGGTGATTGATTGATGGATGAAATTACATGTCACTTAGAAGGAGCATGTCACCCCCTGTCATGCGTGGTTGGAATGCAAAACGAAATTGTCATCAGAATTTGGGAGTATAAATTGGAAAAGTACTCACATGAATGCAGGGTTCTGCTCCGATTCTCAACAAACTCATTCTTCTAATTCTATTACACTTAACTAAAATCATAACTTAAGGGTACAGATGCACACGTGACAATAATAAGACATTGTAAAGACAGGACTTACGATTGACGATATTACAGACTCACAGACTTAAGGTCAATTCACACTGGACGAGACGCCACGCGTCGCATTATGACGCTGACCAAATATGGTTCGTAGGAATTTCTGCTATGCGTACGCATCGCGTTTTTTCATGGATGCGTCATGGTGCATCACAGGTGAAAAAATCCATCTTTGACGCGATGCTCTGCTTCAGGACAATAGACAAGGTTTCCTAAGTAGGACAGATATAATGATGATGAAGAAAGAAAAGATACACTAAAAAAAGCAGTACCACCCATCCTTGGTGAAAGAAACCTTCAAGCAAATGAGTCCAAAACTGAAGAGTATATTGTGACAAGAGGAGGTGATAACAGCTGGAGAAAATGCAAATATCTAGGAAGCCTACTAGACTCGGAAAATGACATCAACTGAAGAAAAATATTAAATCTCTCAGCATATAATCAACTGAAATGCATCTTTGAAAATAAAAGAGTATCCCAATACGTAAAGATGAGATTATTCAACAGTCATCTAACAAGCATATTCCTGTACAATAGTGAGCTGTGGACCATGACAAAACAGCTAGAAAATACAGTAGATGTCTTCCAGCGAAACATCCTGAGAAAAATCCTGGACATAAAATGGCCAAAGAAAATATCAAATGAAAAGCTATACGAAACAACCAAGATCACAAAATGGAGCAAAACAATCAAGAAAAGAAGACTACAATGGTACGGACATCTTCTTCGACTAGCAGAAGAAACACCAGCAAGAACAGCCGTAAGAGAAGCAAGAAAATATGTTCCAAACCAAGAGGTGGTCAAAAGCTAACATGGCTAAAACTGGTGGACAAAGACTTAGAAAATATTAACATTAAGGTGGTGGTTAAAAATGGTGGTGGTATTAATAGTATGAGAAATTGCAGTCATGAAATGTTGGCTAATAACAGACACATTTGGCAGGTAGTGGTGGACCGCGCAGTGTCGACCTCTTGACGTGAAAGCGTATAAGAAGAAAAAGAAGAAGTTATAATGACAGCTAAATTCGTTAACAAAGAACAACTTATCAAATCAATGAGAAAACTGTCTTGCTTTTATGACACTAGTAGGGAAGAAAAAATGAAATGCTCCCTTTTCTAACAACAAATGGCCTAACCAAACTTACCCATTCATCAAATGTGGAAGGCAGTATTCGGAGATAATTGAAACGCATTGTGAAGTCCAGAAAGAAGCCACGTAGATAAATATATGCAAAACGTGATACCATATATAACTATCTACAAGTATAGCGATTAATACGTAAACGTAGGTTAAGCATAAACTCATAAAACGTGAACCGAAGAGAAAGAAGAACACTGGTTTTGATATATACAGTCCTATATGAACGTTAGAACAATAAAGTAGTCTCCAGGCTACAAGAGCCATTAGTTCCCAGACCTCAGTATTTGACACGCATCGTGTAATCTTGAAATTCATTTCTAAGATTAAATTGTGATGATGACTTCGCTATTTTCGTTGTTTCCAAACTTCTAGAACCTAAAGTCGTCGCTTTTTCTTTGCCAAGCGAGGGCGAGGAGCATGTTTTGTTGTTGTGCCGCCATTGTAACTAAAAATATCAGGCAACGCTTTACCAGTGTGAACTGAAAGAAAAGCATATGGCGCTACGCGCCGCATCGCGATGTACCTCAATGAATCGTGACGCGTGCAGTGTTAATTGACCTTTAATTCAAAATATACAATACAAATCACACAGGTAATTACACAGTATATTACACCTTCCCTCTCTAAATTGGAACGTGCTAATGTGTAATGGCATTTCCAAAATGAGTAGGGGGTTGATTATCTGTAGGAGAAAGGAAGGTCTGGCAGTCCTCTCCTACCACCCATTGGTTCACCTGCTCCTAGGCCTTCTCAGTCCCTTCTTACAATGGTAATCCCTGGTGTTTCATGGGTAGGATAGAATGGGGCTCTCATATCTATAGGTACAGGGCAAGGTTTCAAAAGATTATGATGGGAAATGAGGGTCTTTCTCCTGTGGACACTACCCTGCAATTTACCCCTTCTCTTGATTTATTGATTGATTGATTGATTGATTGATTGATTAATTGATTTGAAATAATTTGAATTCATAACATTAGCAACAATAACAGCAGCAACTTTACTACAGGAAGCTAAAGAAAACCACTGAACTAAGAGAATACTGGTCTATACATTGCCATTCAAGGGTATTGGGCTGTGGTCACACCAGAGTGTTAAGCATCCTTTACTTGCTCTTTGGATTACCTGTCCGTTCTTAAAATGCAAGGAGTTTTACTAAATACAAAGGATGCCGAGCTCCAGTTGGTTCCTAGGAATTATTAGCATTGATCTGTGTTGTGCTTGGGTAACATGCATTCCACATAAGTCGAGTAACCGGAATAACATTTTCTTGGCATTGTAGCTCTCTTGTAAACATAAAAAAGACACAGTTGAGTTGTGACAATTGCAAACTTTTCATTGCACCTATTTTCACGGAAAGTGAACGATTCAGTATTTTCTAATGATGCTTAGACTTTCAGTAAAGGATCGACCGGGATCAACAATGCTGAAGGCTCAGCAAAGCTGAAGGGCAGCCCTCCTTAAGTATGTAAGAATTAAATGAAAGTGAAGGTACCACATCCCCTCAATCTATAGCCAGGGGTGCTGGGCCCCCTCTTCTACATCACATTGTACGAACAATGCAGGGCAACGCTCCCAAAATACAATAGCAGCAACAATGGAAGTGCGCATGAGCGTGACACAGCACCACCAACAAAATTTTTGCATTTGAACCTGTCAACACTTAAACGACCCAGGAGTCTCTGGTATGACTGCAACCCTGCTTTAGGGAACCTTAGGATTAGGAAGGAAGCTGTTATATAATGCCCGCTGCACGTGCATATCTGCAAATTAGGATTAGGAAAGGAAGGTCTGGTGTGACCACAGCCTTATTTCAATAACTGTCTAAGTTCAAATTGAAGGATTATCAAGGGGGAGAGTATAGTGAAGTATCGATCATTATTAAAGCAAGTTCAACTATTAAATTAGGTGTCATGAATTCCTAAGGAGGAGGCATGGATTCGTGATACACCCTAACTCTAAGGAAATGACAATTCATGAAAAATTCTGCAAAAGCTTATGCTGGAGGTATAAAGATGCATAACAGCTTAAGGGACCAGTCATTGTTTATGGTGGGGGGGTAGGGTGGAAGATATTGAAGGGGCTATCTATAAATGTCTGTCATTCAAAGGAGGCTAGATAAAAAATTGGTAGACAAGAGGGGGCTATGAAATGTGTTAGCCATGGTTAGTAGTTATCATGTTGCTCTGAATCATATTACAATATTCTTGAAGAGCATTGTCTCAAAAAATTTTCTAGGGTAAAGCCCCAAGACCCTATTCTACTGTAACAGTTTGTCCATTGAGATATCTGTGGACATGCAAGAGTTTCTCCGCTCGTCATGGGGTTGGATCTATGCCCTCAAACCTGGCTCAACTGTCTAGAGAATATAGAGTCATATAGATGTAGTTTGGATTTGAATGAACTGGGATGCTCATATAGGCTTGGCCACACTATTAACATTTTTCTCAAAAGAGGCTGTCTACTGGTAGCATTTCATTAATTGATGACAATCAGCTCCTCAGGTCTCATTCACCCGTTTATTGGTTTTTACACAGAAACTTTTCAAAACGTGTTCCAAAAAAACACTTTGAACAAATCTTCTTGTCTTTTAGCAATAGCTTTATGCTGCTCACATTCTCGCGACCATATACGCCTGATTTATGAACAGAGAGTTATTCATAGCAGTATTATCTCAGATTTCAAAGCATTTTTCCTAACCCCTCACTTATTCTGGCCCCCGCTTATAAATCTCTGCTACTGCTTCCAATCCCCCCCCCCTATTTCGACTCCTCCCGGTAATTGGGCTCTTTAACAGTAACTAGAATTAGGCAGAGCTCTTCAATGATATACTCTTGATGGACTTACCCTTTCCCCCATAGAGATGGACAGTAAACTGCAATGGGATACTGTGTCGCTTCTCATATCTGCCATATGCATAATTGTATTCAAAATCTTCAACCATTATGGCCAATGCATACCATCCTCTAAAGTATTCGTAGTAGTAGGAGTAGTGGTATGGGTGTGTGCTCAGCGATAGTACACAGTTCTAGAAAAGCAACCAAGACTTTATCAAAATTAGTTGCTTACATTTTTAGGTCTAGCGTTACATAAAAAGGGGACAATGGATGAATGAATGTTTGCTAATAGAAGTGTTGAGAATGTGCATATGCGTCTCTTAGGGGGGCGCAGCATGTGTGCAGTTTGGTAAGTACACGTGCCTCGCTGCCGTGTGATGTGCTCCTATCAGATTGGCATTCTCTGCGCAAGCCCGTAGTTTCCTATATTGATATAGCCGTTGTTGATTAAATATCAAAAAACTAACGAATATAATGACTAAGCAAAGTTAAAACGTGGCAAAATCAACGCAACAACAAAGGGTAATCCCAAAACAGAAAAGTAGAAAGCCTAGTTCATTTACATAACAATGTATCGTAACAAATCACTTCCAATAGCTGTAGGGTAAGTTGAGTTAGATGATTATTGGGTTCAAGCTATTTAGAGTATATGTTTCAGAGTTGTTCTTCACAAAATAGTTTCAATTACAAATGGAGTATTTTCTCGTGTGAATTCTTTGTCCAGCCCAAGACACAATAGGAAGGGAAGATGCCTCGAATGCAACATCAACCACAAGAAGTTGTGTCCAGAACTAACAAGAAGCCGAACGACTTCAACACAGTAACAACGAAGTAAATAGTGCTAAGGAATGCAGATTGTCCATTCCATTGGATTTGGTTTAACAAATCCATCTTGTTTTAGGTGGATGGGTGGAACCCTCGATGACTGGAGCTTATAATAAGTGGAACCATGGAACCATATTGCTGGTCCAATGAGCAATATTTATGCATATAAGTACAACTTTTCCACCATAAGACCACTTTAAAACCACCTTAAGAACGTTTAAATCATTCTAATCAAAACATTCTTAACTTGAATACTCTTGCAAAATTATTCTATTGGTATTGATTAACGCAAGCATAATAACAATCTCAGTGGTCATATTTCAGAAATGGCAACGTTGCGTTGCAGTCTTCTATACGGACAAGACAAGTTTTCAACAGAAATTGGTGCAGGCCAAAGCAGTACAGCTGCAGCAAAGAGATATGGTGTTGCTAAAAGCTCAATTTCTCATTGTTTGAAATAGAAAGCTGAAATAGTTGAAGCAGTTGAACATAGAGAACATAGAGAATGAAGACTGCAACATACAAGAAGCTGAACCTTTTAAATGGCTAAAAATTGCAAGACACAGCAATAGTTTATCAGCCTAAAGACATTTTTATTGTTAGAATTCTCTTCAAGGATATAGTTACTCCGTGTTTGCAAGAAATTGTTATTGTAGCTTGTAAAAGCCCCGTTTTCTAGAGAAATCAGATGAGTAGAAAATTTCATTAGTGGGATATTTTCGGCCCCAATGAGGTTCCACTTATCGAACCTATCGGAAAAGTGGAACTTTCGATAAGTGGAACTTTTTCGTTCCCATGGAGATTTCACTTATCGAGCTTATCGAATAAGTAGAAATTCGATAAATCGAACTTCCATATTTTATAAAAGGCTGCTTATAAAAAACTGATTCATAAGAAGCTACAATCTTAATCCTCAACTTGGCTAAGAAGTAATTTTTCCCCCTCTCCCACTTAGATATTTTTTGCGAAACCTTCCGTTTGTCTTATAATTTTTGTACAAGATTGTAGTGTCTAGTATAGGCCCCACCGTGCTTGGACCCGGAGAAAGATTATCTAAATAAAAGGTCTCATATCGCTGGAAAATACTATTTTGATGTAGCCTTTTACAATACAGTAGAAACTTCCTTCAAGATATACGTCCTTTCATCTGTTGTACAAGCAGTATGTAGCCTTCGACTCTTCAAAAATTACCTGATTTTGAGGATATAATGACCCAACTTTACTTGAATTTTCTCAAGTTCTAAAAGTTGAGGTGCTACACCCCTGCACCCCCGGTCCCGAGGTCCTTGAATATTACAAATAAATAAAAAGATCTCAATAGCCACGTAGCAGAGGGATACAATACAAACTATTGGAAGCAAGATGAATGCACTTGAAAAGCAAGAGGGGCTAAGCCCCAAAATAAGAAGAATTTTAACAAGGGAGCTCTGCCTACTGACCCCCCTAGAAGTCACTCCTCCTGGTTGACAATTCATGAGAATGGTCCATCTACGTATATACGTATAGAATGAATTTTCTGAAACTTCACAATATATCCATTTTTCTACATACAAATGTAAGTCTCACTGTGGTCAGGTAGCTTTCAAGTGGCTACTTGTGGTTTACAAAGCACAAAAAAAGAAAGAAAAGATAATTATAACAAATGCTAGACAGCTAATAACTCTGGATTTGTCCAATCTTGTCCTCTTCGGCAAAAGATAAAGTGAGTGGTAATCGAAGCGATGACGAAAATAGTGATGATGACAATGATTGTAGAGGAGTCTTGATTGCTTATGAATTCTGCATGTTATAAAATAATTGCAAAATAGATACAAACCGATGATAGGGACTCTATCCCAGTTCTAGAGTTCCAAACTCCACCTCCTTCACTGAAGTTTGCTGCCCATCTGCACTTTATCAAATCGTTATCTGGGTCGTACACTGGAAGTACATACATGCCCGTTCCGAAATAAGATGAAGATAGGTTGTGTTGTATAATAGGTATATGAGATATTTGAGGTGGTGTGTTGATTTTGTAGGCACGTCCATTGTAGGTTTTCTGTAGGGAAATGAGAGCCTCAACATTCCAAGAGGAGCTTGAGTAGCGTTTCAATCCGTAGATCCAGCAGCATGATGAAGATCTAATTCCAAAAAAATACCCGTGAGACATTGAACGTTGATCATTATTATATTTGGGCAATTTTCTGCGAACTCCAAGAAGCACATGTCCCAAATACAGTTCCTTAAATGCTATTAGGTTACTTCCTCATGAAGGAATGAAACCAAGAATAAATTTACCCCCATCCCAGTGTAGAAACTTTGTGAATTGCGCACTGAAGTTAATATTTCAACAGTTCATTTACGCATATAATTTGGAAAATTTGCCAATGATTTTAAAACTTCTACCTACAGCCAGAGGTGGTTTCTAAAACTGTTAGCAAGGGGGCTCTTGGTGCGATGTCAAAAAAGGTATGGCCTAGTTACAACCACGCCCATACTTTCAAAAATGGAGCCACGATAATTTAGTCCACTTATAATTCACTGTCAATTACCGCATAGCTGCGCGTCAAGACAAAAGAAGGGGATATCAATGATAGTGGCCTCAGACCGAATTCTGGAGTAGCCAAGAACTTCTAGCCCCAAAAATCCTGACATTTCAATAGTGAATATCCCAAAAGCAGCACCTTCATTGAATAGAAAAATTTTTAAAGATTTGAATGATATATTATTTTATGATATAGTCTGTAAAAAACCTCCGTCCTTTGAACGGAAACTTTTCAGGGCCTAGAAATTAACTATGAAAAATTGCTGCTGGTTTACTCTATAGGGCCCCAAGACCTTGTAGCATTGGGTATTGTGAGGCTCCTTGGACCTTGAGGTCCTGGAGCAATTTGCCCTCCGCCCCTTCTCGGTGACCCCTGATGTCAGAGGTTGTTGCCCTGCAACGCTGGATATTGTTCTGCGGAATTGCATCCATATTATGATGACAGATTGAGGCTTATGGGTTTCACAGGAATGTACTAAAATTTATTGACAGCTTCTTGACAAACCGAATGCAAAGGGCCAAAATAAGATCCACGTATGGTTCAGGAAAGCAAATTTCAATTGGAATACCACAGGGCTCTGTTCTTGGACCGTTACTCTGTAGTATCTTTATCGACGACCTTTTTCTTCTAGAAATGGAGTCTGAGATACACAATTTTGCTGATGATACTAGAATTTATGCATGCGATACATCTATAGAAACAGTCATGATTAGATTAGAAAGTGACCTGCATAAAATGGTGCAATGGTTTACCAACAACGGCATGAAAGCCAATTCCTCAACATTTCAAATAATCTTTTTAGGACGAAAGGACATAGGTAAACTCTGTCCTAATATCAGCGGGCTCTCAATTCCATCAAACAAGCAAGTAAAGCTTCTAGGGCTTACGTTTGAAGCTCATATTAAAGAATTATGCTAGAAAGTCAATGAAAAGGTTCATGCAATTGGAAGATTACGACCGTTATTAGGGGAACAAAAGTCTAAGTTATTATTAAACTCTATGGTAATGTCTAATTGTTCATATTGCTCTCTCATTTGGCTATTTTGTAGCAACGGGGCTAATAACGAAATTAATAGAAGTCATAAACGGGCACTGAGAGTCTTATATGGAGACAATGAATCTACGTTAGAAATACTTTTAGATAAGGACAAATCAAGGACAACTCATAAAAAGAACCTGCAAATATTTATTGTTGAGATATATGAAACAATCAACCATCTAAACCCTGAATACATGTGGGAATTCTTTACAACAAAGAAGTTCCCTACAGTCTTCGTAATAATGAGTTATGTATAAGCTCTTCCGTGAATTCTCAGCGCTGTGGACTAAGCTCCCTATCATTCAGAGGAAGTCTTTTGTGGAATGCACTATGTGATGAAATAAAACTAGTAACTTCCATATATAATTTTTTTTTCAAATGCGAAACTAGGATGGAAAGAATTGTACGTGCCACATCTGCACATAATGAGCATTTATTTTTAGTTAGTACGTTAATTTTTTAGCGGAATATTATAAAAGTTATGTATGTATGTAAATCGTTGGTGTAAATTAGCTTTTAACTAAAAACAAGCAAACTAACTGTAAAAAGTTTGATTTGATATGATTTGAAAAATTGTTCTTATACCGGGAATAAGGCACGACAGAGTTGAATTCACTGATTTGTGAAAGCCTCTAACGCCTCTCAAAATGGAAGTACATAAGCCCACCATTGCATCACACAAAACAGGACTAGGTATAAAACAGGAGCAGGAGAAAGATGGGGGTCTGGGGGCTTGCCACTAGAAACATTTTTCAAGGTCACGCACTCTTGAACTTCAGAAAATGCCCTTTTGGGACTGGGCCAAATATCTGCTTCATATACTGAACCAATATTTAAGGTGCAAAAAAGTTCTAAGACCAATTTCACATGAACATCCCATGTCTCATACACTTCCAATATGTAAAGCCTTCAAGCTCCTGAGACTGAAGGACATATTTCAATTCAAAATGCCTATTTTTGTATTTGAATCAATCGATAAACGAATCCTCTATGCTTTCATAACTTCTCTACCTGTGCATAAAGTTTTCATGAATATTATACGAGGCATTCTTATCGAGAAAATGGTTTGAAGTCAATTCGTTGTATGGGAGCAAAATGTAGAATGATCTTCCAGAAAAGTTAAGAAGTTCACCCTCTAAATATTTATTTAAAAAACATCTGAAGATTCTATGTTCTTTATAATTTTGGAAAACATGTGCTAGACATATTAAGTTCACTGCTATTGAGCAAATTATTATTTATAACTGAGGGGAGCTCTCCTGTCGTTAGTTCTCGGACTACTGGGAGAGTCCTCCTTTAAGAAATTCTATTTTTCATGCAGATTAGAACATGTTACATATGTAGATTATTAATAGTCGTTTTGTATAGTTTTGTATTTAATGGAATTCTAATTATTATGAAATGAAAAATGAAACAAAATGAAAAAGAATGAAGGACTGCTAGGTTCAAAGTCCTGTACTACAATCTAAAACGTGCTTAACATGTAATGAGGAATCTGAACTCAAACAAATTTTTTCGTAGATATGAACTCAGTAGAATAATGCAGGAAGTTGAATTGGATTATTTTGAAGTAGTAGAGATGACATGAGAGCATAAACCATAGAATTAGGAGCAAAATGCAAATCTATGAACAAAAATGCGACTTTTCCCTAAAGTCAAGAAGCCAGAGTAGCATTTTTCAAAATGGCATGGCTCTTGTATCTGTACAAATTTGTCCAAATGCTTTGGCACCCATTTTAACCGTACAGCGAAATTTTTCAATTTTGCGGCATTGAACTTGCAAAAAGTATAGTTCGAATAACAAGTAAGATACGGAATATTCTTGATCTAATTATGTAGATGAATCAATTTTAATTAAATTCAGCACAAATCTACAAAGCAAAACTGGCTGCAATCGGAAGTAGATAAAGCTCCACCTCAGTTATTGATATTCTGCCGATGACATGAATTTCATCAGAAAATGCCCTAATTTTTGGCCTAATTGATTTCTTCCAGCGTCAAATCATTATATCTCAGCATCGACAAGTCTGATTTTGCCAAAATTCGCTTTATTAAGAAGGCCAAAGTATGACAATAAGCAACAAAAGTATGAATGTTGTACGCTTCATTTTGCCTATGTATTAGGTGGCCTCGATCACAATGAATTAGGCTATGTTCGCAAAATGATGATGAAGGAATTGAATGCTATATTAACAAAATATTTGAAGTACTTACACCGCTCTGTATGTGTAGGACTTTGGCAGATACAAAATAACTTCATTCGAGCCAACTGTGAAATCACTGTCATTGCTGAATTTTTCGCAGTAAAATCCTGCAGAGAATCTGCTGTAATAGGTCTGTGGATAGCCCCAACCATTTGCGTAGTAGAGGTACCAAGAACCATGGTTGAAGAACTGGCAGTTTGCAATCGAGGAATTAGTGCAATATGAAGATCCATCATTTCTTCTCCATGAAGCCCCGAACTTCACATGAACCTGCATCAACACAATAATAACAACCGTATTTAACGAGAACAGCCTCCATCTGTCAGTCTTATTGAAAAAGCCCGAGCTTTAGCTTTTCTGCCTTTAGCTTTCTATTTCATTAAGCCACAAAAATCCTGTACCCCTAACTGGTTTTTCTTGGATTCTCAGTTTTCGAGATAAGGATTATGCAGAAAATACGCAGCGGAATGGTGCTGTTTTGATCCCCACCCTCTCTGACACAGCTTAATAATGATAATAAAAATAAAGAAGTTTTATACAGGATGTTTCTTCAGTTATATAATATTTACACTAGGTACATATATATATTTATCCCCTGATGAATGGGCAACCATAAAACAGGCTTGTAGGGATGAAATGGTAGTTTAATTTGCTGTTTTCCTTTATTACTTTATATATATATATATATATATATATATATATATATATATATATATATATATATATATATATATATATATATATATATATATATATATATATATATATATATATATATATATATATATATATATATATATATATATATATATACTGTTATCATAGAAGTCCTGAAAGCCGGACTTGTTACTCTCGAGCTGGTACCCCTTGTTTGCTACGTAGCATTATGGCATAAGACGCCCCAATACCAGTCCCCCTAAAACTAACCTCCATTTATGTGCACAATATGATTTATGTGCATCTATTCATTAGCAGTATAACAAAATATAATAGTTCAAAATCGCTGAATTTGAAGAATGATTATGCAAGAGTCAAGCTACATAAGCTCTTTGTTGTTTGAATATTAATAGGAAACATTCATTAGAATGTGAAAAAATAAAACTATTACCATAAATTTTAGGCATTACGTAGATACCTCCACCCCTATATTTTTCATCACAGTTTGTCACAAAAATGGTGCATACCCACCCACCCCCTACCGTTGCGTTCTTTAGATGACCCCTTACACACTTTTTTATAAGAAGCAAACTTTTTACATTAAACTTTATTTTTCCAAATCCATTCTAAAATGTCTCATGACTGTTTCTAAACTTCTTGAAACTTCCAATAGCAATAATGACAGATCAGGCAACCGTGATACGGAAAATAGAATGTTCAGGTTTTGTGATGTATTTACTAAATGTTTCCTTTACTTCGTTTCTAGTGGAATCAATAATTTTTATGTGAATTAGTTTTTCAGGTTAGCGTTTGAAGCTCAGCCTGCCATTTCTCTTAACGTTTGCCTATTACAACTTCATGTTTCCTATGAGAAAGTGTGTAAAGCATGATCATCCTTAAGAGATGAACAATCAGCTTTTATATGCTCTAAATTTTGAGAACAAATAGCTTCCTTTGGCCCTCGTCCAACCACTGCACTTGTAACTTGTGTTTCTTGAATGGGTCAAGGCTGTCCCCTATATCGCAGGCTCGATTCACTTAAATGCTTTTCTTTAACATAACTTTACACTAACAGAACTTGACTATTTACAACTGCAAACGATACCTACGAACAACAACATACAACTCACAACCAACTATAAAACGAGTTGGCATAGATACATAAAACAGATAAGACAGTAAGAATTGACGGTTTCAATTAGCGAACTGAGTCGATGTCTTAATTAAATGGTGCCTCTCTAATCTTCTGTTGCCGTCTAACGTCAGGGGTTCCCATTATGAACTCTACACACTTTCTCTGCAATTAGGAATGGCTATCAAGTCAACCATATCGGCAAAGTGTCATTGTATACACACCCTCTGTTTACCCGAACACGTCCATGTTGCCAGTCATACTCATGTTATACACCTTCTTCCAGTCACGCCAATGTTTGTCGGCAAATGCAAGCCCCATATCCCCCCGGGAAAATTTTCTAGGAACGGCCCTGGAGATTCAAAAAAGCAGATCTTAGTTTGTATTGCAAGAGATCTGCATCAAGAACCTTTACTGCCCACGTGTCACATAAGCTTCAGACGGAAGAGTTTTTCACTGTAATTGGCAGATAATATTTGTTTAAATGATTTACACCTGAAGGAATAGCAGAGCTAATACGTTGTATTTGCTATGATTTATAAACTGCATTTGCTACAACTTTCTAAAATCAAAACTTTTCATCGCACATGTTATTACAAAAGAAAGTACATTAAGGTAGCTTGGTTTGATGCCGCATTGATAAATGCATGGTTGCCACAGAACCAGGAATACTTGAAAATGTCCATTTCTGAAAAAAGTCAGAGACAACCTGGACACAGTAAGAAGGAAATGTAGAAAAAGGGCATACAGGTCAAGGACACGCCAGGGAACGATTTTATGTTAGTGTTAATCTTGCTTGGGTGGATTCAAGAATGGGTCCCCTGTCCCTATTGGCAGGGCCACCGAGAGGAAAGGAAGGGGGCAAGGTGCCCCTCAGGACCTCAAGGTCCAAGGGACCTCGTAACATTCAATTATTCAAGGTCTAGGGGCCTCATGAAGTAAACCAGCAGTAATTTTCCAAATGTAACTTCTAGACCCAGACAATTTTCTGCTCGCTTTCCTCGCAGGGGCCTGGTCATTCTCTTTTGTCCTAGGGCCTTTGAATTCTCTCGGCGTCCCTGCATGTTGATAATGGAAAGGTCAGGGAACTTTGTTTTTCATTTTCTATGAGGATAATGAATTGCAAGAATAGTTAAGTTAGTATATCCTTGTCGATAAATTTGCCCAGCCATGATGACAACAATGTTGTGATCTGTAATCATGAAAACTGCTTTTCTAAATACCTTATTATGTGACGTGGAAAACACCAGCAAATTGAATCCCAACCTTAAAGAGCTATTCAATATGCATTAACAGTAACTTGAAATGCAAATCTCCTTGTACTTTACTGCCGCCTTAAACATGCCCATTGTCTTGGTTGGATATTTGTCAATAGGCCAGCAACACCGCAAAAGGAGTAGCTTATAGTATCAACATCTTTGTCCAGTACTGTATTCTATGAGATATATCTGGTAGTGTAATAGGCGAGTCCTGTGCCTACATAAATATTTTGGGCTTTTCATCAAGCTTTTTGTTTTTGCTTATTAAGTCTATTTCTGGACCAAATCGTGTGCAAAACCTGCCTCTTCAAAACACCTTCAGCGCTTGGACGCCCAAAGGAATTGTGCAGGCTTCAACCTTCGTCAGTTGCACCGAGTTGCGCAAACTGAATACACGTTTTTTGTACATGTATTTAAAAATCGATTTATCTGTGTACAAAATGTTATATGTTATGTTGGCTGTCCTCTAACAGCCTAACTTCTGTTATTCACTAAGGTTTAGTTTATTTCCATTTCAGGTGTACACTGAACTTTTTCGCTGTCCATTAATGTGCCTGAGCAAAACATTGGAAGCCAAACATTTTTGCTAAGACAATCTTAAGAAAGTTTTCATACTGGAATCGTGAAAAGTTAAGAAAGTGTCATTGCTGGGCCGAAAAAACTGCCGTAGAAACTAAAAACGTGCATGCTCGACAATTATTACCTATTGCCGAAGTTTCGATTAGCGGAAAAGTAATTGAATGGTTTAAATCGTACTTAAGTGGAAGAAAACAATTTTGCACTGTAAATGGTAAAAGATCAAGGATTGAAAAATTTGTTTGCGGCATTCCTCATGGATCATACTCAGGTCCCCTTCTCTTCATTATATACCTTAACGACTTTGAGAGCTGCTTAGAATTCTCTAAGATAAACATGTTGCTGACGATACACATATAACAATTGCATCTTATGATATAACGGAGCTCATAAGCATGAAAAAGAAGGAGCTGTTAAATATCAGTGATTTGTTGAAGGTAAATAAACTAAGTGCGAACCCCCAAATAACAGAATTAATGGTAATTGGTCACCAACGTAGATCAAACTTGATGATAGCGAAATAAAACGTGTAGGGAAAGTTAATTCCTTATGTGTCATTGTTGACGAAGAGGCAAAATGGAAGAATCAATGTAAATCATTGATGGGAAAGCTAGCAGGAGGTTTATCATCTGTAAAACTTAAGAATGTTCTTCCCCAATCCAAACTATGTGATGTTTATCGTGCTCTGTTTGAGAGTCACCTATGCTACGTAAACGCAGTATGGGGAAATCTATCGTCTACCGAACTACAAACACAATCATGTTTGCAAACTAGGGCTCTATCAGTTATCGAAAGTGCAAGATTTAAGGACCCGTGGCCAAAAAAATGGCTAATTGTTGATAACCTTATTCGCTTTGATCGATCCGTCTTAGTCTACAAGATATGGAATATGTTCCATTATAGATCATCTTTATCTAATCACAATACTGGAAATGATAAAGACCTGCATATTCCAAAAGTAAAACTTGATTTCTCCGAGAAGACAGAATGAACATTCTCTGACAGATGAATGAACCACAGAATTAATGGTATTCATGAAAAAGGCCCTGCGCATTATAAATATAATGATACATCGTCTAACTTTCCTGAACTACTGTAAAAAGACAACTCAGTGTCAACCCGTCAGTGGCACGTACAACTGTTAATGTCAGGAATATACAAGACAAATTTAGGCCTAAACCCTTGCTTTATGAAAAGATCTTTGCGCAGAAAACAATCTCATATAATTTACGAATGAATAGCTTAGAACTACCACGAATTAAGACAGCATCCTATAGAATACAGAGTGAAGTGTTTTTAGGTTGCTCACTGTGGCTTATAGTGCCAGATGAAGCTAAGAATTCCAGAACTATAGATGAATTCAAAAACGTTATAAAGCATTGGAAAAGTCAGGAAAATTGCCCCTGTAGAATATGCAGACAATATGTAGCGCAAGTTGGCTTCTTGGCTTAGAACTACTTGTTATACTACAATTAATATATAGTTTATTACTTTCTGAATGGTGCAAATTTTTGTTTTTAGCTTTTATGACACCATTCTGTAATAAGATATTTTATGTTTTTCTTTAAGCTTTTGCAGTAGGCGTAAGTTAGCTTCCTTTAGCTATGCGTAAGCTTATTATAAATAAATAAATTGAGAAAGGATTTCAACATGTTGGCATTAGGGTCTGGAATGATATGATATTCCAAATGATATAAGAGAACTGTCATCGCTAAGTCCGTTTAAAAGCCATTTAAGAAGACATTTGATGAGCAATGAAAACTAATCTATGCCCCTAATAAGAACGACTCCCTGCAAGATTAGCGTTTTTATATATGTAATTAAGTTTATATTTGTAAGTATGCTGAAGGGGTATCGTTATAAATAAGTTAATTTAAAAATGAGGTGTTCAAATCAGATCCGAATCCGATCGGATTCGTTCGGATTTCGGAACGAAAATTTTTATTTCGGATCGCATGCGATTGGAAAGGCTGTTTCTCAAACGGTTCAGACTGGATGTAGACTACCAAGTTTGAAATAGAGTATCACAGTTATACAAGGCGTTCTCATGCAATAGTAAGTCAACGGTGTTTTTGGGGGTGTTTTGTCGAAAAAAATTGCTTCCCTTTTCAGTGCCTCCAAACTCGGACGTTGATAACAGTCAGTAATGCAAAATGTAAAGATGGTCATGTCCCTGGATGAATGCAAAAACCGTAATCTATTGCTGTGACAAAATATATTTCTATATTTTGTCAAAGTAATAGATTATGCTTGCCGTGCTTAAGAATCTGAAGATTTTGGTTATTTTTCCTGTTATAAGATGAGAAACTAGAATTGGTTTGCATTTTTCTAGAAAGCTATCCAAGCAAAACCTGTTTTCCACTTTGGGATCGGATTCAGATCATGAAAGGCCTGTGAAAAACGTGGATACTTTTCCCGAATAGCTTTCCAGAACGATACAACCCAAGATCTAGCTTATCATCTTACAGTACGAGAAATAGCGAAAATCTCCAGATCGCGAAGGATTGGACTAAACATTCTGCAATGATTTTCCAGTGCTGACCTCTTAAGGACAGGAATAGTGCACCTATGTATGTACGTAGCAACTTTATATACAGCATTATTACGCTCGGATCAGATAATTTCGGATCGCAGCGGTCGCGGCGACGGGGGGGCCGGGGGGCCTTGGCCCCCCACTTTTTGCTAACATGAAATTTGCGCATTTGTATTTTACTGTTCTTCGTTAGTATGTATTTATAAATTTTTGTTCATAATTTGAGGTATAAAGGGCTGTTTTTGGGGGGTATCAAAAGCTCTTTGGGACGCACAATTTTATCTGTCATCCAAGCATAGTGGGGCAGATTTAAAATTTTATCGAATTTCTGGCCCCCCCCCCACTCAAATACTCGCGCCGCGACCCCTGGATCGGATTCGGATCAGAAAGTTTCGGAACGGATCGGATTTTTAAATCAGGCCAAGTATCGGATTGTAAATACCCAATCCGATCCGATGCACACCTCTAGTTTCGATATAAGTATTCATATTCATATTCATATTATCTTTACACGAGTAATCTTTCAGCTATATTAAAATAAAGTAAACGATATATCATAATAATCTAAGTACATCATAATGGTCTAGTCCAATATCATTTAAAAATTACAATAAATCTTAAGCTTTTCTACCAGGGGGTCGTGCTTGATTTATTTTCAGCTCATCAAATACATTTTCAATTGCTTTTTTTGAAATGACAGAGCGTGGGAAGTTCCCTAATGCTTAAGGGGATTTCATTCCAGGTTTTGAGAGCTGGAGTATGAAAATCCGTTCTTGGCATACTCTAAATATAACTTAATCTTTATTCGGAGAAAGCCAGTAAGAGAAGCAGCGATTGATGTCATGTGATTAAATGGTAGAGCTGTGAAATTTAAAGAAAAAAACAGAAGAAAGCTGTTGAGAGATCGAGAGCGAGAGTAATATCATCATCATCATCATCATAGTCGTCGTAGGTTTCTGTGATACCCTCCTTCGGTGGGCAACTTTATATTCGGTCAGGATTTCTTGATGCACAAGCGGTCTTTAGAATCGTAGTGGAGAGAGTAGACATTTTAATAGCTATTAATTTTTATCTTCATTCCAACTTCAGTGTACAAATGGCTCGGCTAGGTGATCGTGTCTCTGCCATTGAACCAACGAAGTCTAAGTCACGTTTCACATAGTTCTAGTTCTAATGCTCATCTTAACCTTACTCGAATCGTAATCCTTCTTCTTATTCCTAGTTCTCTACGAGGGGTGCACTTAATTAATGTAGAAATATTGAGTTAAGATGCATCAGCATTTTTGCCGACAAAGAGTAATCGTTACTCAGCATAAAATACAAGAGAAGGGTAATGCTAGTTTATTCTAGAATGCTTAGTCTAGCCATGTATGACGCAAGGGTAGATAAGCCTTAATCCTTAAACAATAGAATGGAATGTTGCATCATGCACAGTCATTATTACGGGGTTTCCTATGGTGTGCCTAACTTCACGAAATTACAACGTTTGTGCTACTTATATTCAACCTAACTTATTTCTAACGACTAATATAAAATACTTTTGGACATATACGTGCGTCTTGCAATTTAATGAATAGAAACTACCGGTATAAACATATGCTAACAATTCCTGGAAACTATAATGATTCTGTTGGCTCATTTCCAGTTGAGCCCTCGACGTATCTCACGAACAACTAATATGTGACGGCACTCTCAACCTTGTCCAAGCCTTGAGAGTCCCAATACCTAATATACCAACGCGAAACGACATAGACCTCTACAGTCTTCTCCAAGCACTGTGAGTCTAAATAGCAAATAACTACATGTGAGACATCCTAACAAGATACAAGTACTCTCGCAAGCTACTTTATCTGTCCTAATTTTCCATGTATAGCTCGGTAACTTTCATTTATTACTTAGCAGTATGACAGAGCCTAGGCTCCAGCTCAAGAGACAACACCAAATCATAGACAACGGGTACAACACTTGCGTGATTTATTGAAATAGTCACGCTATTGCGTCCATAGTAAGCGGAGGACATTGATAAATTTTGGCTGGTTTAATCATTTTTCCTAACATGCGAATGCAGGGGCTGCTTTCAAGCTCAGTTAATCCTCATGTCTTTTGTTTAGCTGGTTTTACAATACGTTAGCACTTTGCAAGAACAGACATGTTTAGACATGATCAGTTTCTTCTATGTTAGCCTGTTTACCCCTCCCCCCATTTTATTCTGAGCCCCCTTTATTATTAATTTCGGAACTTTGCTGAACCTCCTTCTTACTTAAACCTCGTTTATTATGGGTTTTAGAGTATCCTACTGTTAGCAATACAAAATGAAGCTTCTGAACTGGCTGCTCGTTCTTCTCAACCTAATAGCTGTTTGCTTGCCGTAAAGAAATGTAAGGGCTTGTGCAAACGATCTATTGTTTTGTCTAACATTTGATCTGACATCATGTCCGGCGAAATGTTAGATCGTTTCCACACCTTTTCAGGGCACCTAGCATCATGTTTTGTAATGTTGGGCAATGTTTGATTAAGATCAAACATTTCACCTAACTTTCCATTGCTTTAATTTGCTGGTTGAAATGTTAGATCGTTTGCACCCAAGTCTAACATAGTTAGAAGCGTGCACGCGCACAGACTTCTTTATTCACCCCAAATTCTTCGCCAACGTTGTTTTGTTGTCAACAAGTAAAGAAAGCCCAGGTTTTACAAACACGGATAAATTAAAAACGAACGATTCATCACACAATTACGAAGAATCAGAACAATATCTCGAAGACGCCAGTGATGTCAATGAGAGAGAGTTTGTTTTAGGGGAAATGTTTACTGACTTGTCAGATTCGTTTGCTCACTTGGCTGACATCAACAAACATGTCATAACAAAGGCTTAAATCGGATTTCTTAGAAATCGTTCATTACTCAAGCGACAAACTTCTGCCCAAACTTTCCATTAGGCGCTCTCTCACTGTCAAAACGCTTAAAAAGTGGCTACCAGAAGATAGATACAATTTTTGAGTATGGCTTTCTAACCACCTAACAAGCCTATAGTCATGCAGTCATGATGCATACTTGATGCATACTAGTCATGATGCATACTAGTTGTGTAGCAATAGAACAGCTTGCCACCTTTTGTCACTTCAAAATATGCAAGCAGTGAGTGGTCCGTACTTAAACACCGTTTCTTACATCCTTAGGTTCGTCAATATCGAAAGATCGTCATTGCCCAATGCAATGAAAATATGAAAAGGATTGATCGCGCGGGAATATTCAACACGCATTTAAAGGCACTCAGTGGTCTCCTTTTGGTAATTGTCAGCACCTACAACAGCATCAGTATAAAGCTAAGTCAGTAAACATTATACATGTCCCATTATTTTGCTTTGAAGTTCCTACATCTCTTGCCAGCAGAATAAAGTACTTTAACTTAAACAATAGTCACCATGCGCCTGTCTCCGTGAACGCCCAAACGCATTGCTGTGCGTGTATTATCAAACTACCGCTCTGGCAACAAGCGGTCTGCTTTTATCGTCATACATTCTGATTACCGCCATACATTGCTGTAGCCAAATTCGCCAAATCTATTCATCCTTGGTTTACGTTATGCGCGTCAGATACAGTGAAATTGTTTTGAATGTAGTATATTTTACAAAGTAAACACTTCTTCTCTTGTAGAACAGATTCGATACGTCAAAACTGATTTATCTGCAATTAATCCCCTATCTCAATTGCTACGCAACAAAAAGCGTAAATCGCGACGTACCCGCATCTCGCGAAAACCAAGTGGTTACTAGCATTTTCTTCAAACATGAAAATAGGTCGCTAAGCTCCACTAACTATTCACATGTTTCAACTAAGTTGATTTCAGAGAGTAATTATGAATATTCCATGGTCTGTCTATAAGTTTTTATATTTTATAGCAATGAACCTCTTGCATCATCTTAATGGAATGTTATCTGCAACTGCAGGATATGTAGAATATTTGCTAGCCAGGTCGTATTCCTAATTTAACTTATTGTACTGATTCACATAGTATCCTATACTTTATTGCTCATTTATTTTCCATATATATATATATATATATATATATATATATATATATATATATATATATATATATATATATATATATATA
>OLMO02000238.1:6021332-6058644 GCA_900291935.2 Cassiopea xamachana
TATATATATATATATATATATATATATATATATATATATATATATATATATATATATATATATATATATACCTGTGTATATCTTATGTAACGATTAGGTTCTTGTCATGATGGTGAGCAGTCACTATATTTGTAATGTTATCTAATGCCTAGGCCTAAGGCCTAGGCCCAACGAAGAATTAACAATAGACAACACCTCTTAATATTTTCTGTTCTAATGCAATCAAAGACTGACCAAATATGAATTAAACACTCACTACATATGACATCAACTGTACGCTACAATACATGACATGTCAAAATCACAATACACGTTGACAGGACAACACATTGCCCGGAAAGGGTGTTTACTACACACAACAGGACTCCACAGTTACGCAAGACTGAACCACGCAACATGATAACTAAATACAGCACGTAACTAAAAGATCAAACTCAATACGTTACACTTATATGCTAGATACGGACAATTATAAGTTGTGCTTTATGTTTCTCCCTTTCAACGTTACATTATTGTCTGTGCGTTATATTAAGTACTATTTTTGTAAATATTAGGTATTAGCTAGCTTCTATATTAGCTATGCATTTATTTATTCATGCCGACTGTAAATAATTGAATAATAATGTTAGTAAGTCGCGTTGCGCGGCTTCAACAGCGGCTGTGCTGAAAAATACTTTGCTGGTGAGACAGGAGAGGTTATGATCCAGACAAAAAGTTGTAGCTCTTACCTTTGCCGTTGAGGCATAGTTATTTGCCGGATAATAATTGTAGTCTGATTGATCCACAACCCATGTTATGAACGAACCGCGAAAGTTGGCCCCTTGAGCACTCCATGCAGTAGCTATCAGTAGAACAAACTTGAGCCACATCTTCGACGACTGTCTTCGCTTTTCTCATGTGCCTTCTGATTTGGTGTGGTCTTTAATACATGGAAATTGCTCCTTCGTATTCAATTATGCATGATGCATTGTATTCCAGAGTTTGAAACAAAGCACTTCTAAGACATTCAAGATAAGTCGCTTTTCTGTATTGTCAGCAAATTCTCTGAAAAGGATCAATGCATGCTTTGGCTTGTTACTGTTTTATCTCAGATGAAAAATGCTTTAGCCCTGGCTTACTCATGTGTTATGATTTTCCCTTGGGTTATGTACTTATGTCTTTCTGTATATGGCTGATGCCTACTTCGCCCTACTTGTGTTTGTGTCAATAAGATTTGTTTCGTAAAAACTGAAGGCCGTTAAAATTCATATTGTTTCCGAAATGGAGACCCTATTCAATGGTCTTTGACACGGAATTTTACGCTGATTGGCTAAAATCAGCTCTCTTTATGGTAGGTTGATTTTGCATGTTTTTTATTTTATAAGAAACGTCGATCGGCACCTAATACTAAAAGTTGTTAATTTGGTATGCAAGTTTTGCATTTCAGCACTAACAGTTTCTTGGTTGGTTCCATATTTTCGGCACCAGACATTGCTTTATTGTTTGGTGGTCGAATATCTCAGAATGAGTACAAGCACTGATCGTAAAGAAAATGCCCAAGACAATAAAAATCACAATGTCGGGAGAAGGACTACCCCAATTTCCGTTATGTTATTTTAAGATTTTGATTGACGTTTTATTGAGATGGAACAATAGAGTAGTAATTTGATTCATAGGGAGGGGAGCTTATTCGATCTTACGATGGTAAAGGATATAAGCTTGGAAAGATTGATATAGAAATTTGAGGGTATTTATTCATATTTTGATAGTTTGGAATTATTTTTGAGCGATTGATTGATAGGGGGTGGTTAATTAAGTAGAGATTTGAAATCGTTTAGTTGCTTATGTAGGATGGGATTGATAGGATTGAGAGTTAGGGATTGTTTGGGCTGTATTTTTTATTGTTTGTTGAGAAGTTAGTTATCGAGCTTATTTAAGAGTTGATTGTAGATCTTAGTGATTTAAATCTATCACACAAGTTAAAATCTCTTCCAAACACAAATATAAAACTTAATGAGTGGAGGCAAGTCAATGTACTCTTTAAATACAAATTGAGATTGTGCTGTTTCTTAGTCTTGTCTTTGAACTTTGTTCTAGAGTTTCTTAAACTTTTGCTCAGCCCTGTACTAGTTTCTTATAACATAAAAACTTTTACAATTAAAATACAGTAGTGGACTCTAACGAAGAAAGCTTGCACCTACAAGCAATCTTATGCTCCATTCACACTGCTACGTTTTTGTACAAAAACGAAGGTCTAAACGTCCGTTTTTATGAAACCGTTCACGCCACTCCTCACAAAAATGGAGGTTTACAAATACGCCCTTCGAAGTGGATATCTAAATAAACGGGGTTAGTTAAAAACGCAGTAGATCAGATTGAACGCACAAAAACGGAGATTTGCCCATTGTTAAAGGTTAAAACCACAGAAACGGATATTGTTTCCTCCGTTGCTGTGAGTAGTGTGAACCCACAAAAACGGATATTTTTATCTGAATGTTTGCACAAAAATGGAATAGTGTAAACGGTTGATAGATATCTACAGAAACGGATAAGTACTTAAGCGGAGCAGTGTGAACCCAGCCTTAGTAGAGTTCATGTTTTCACCAGGGTGCTAAGTCTGTCACCGTGATTCACGTGATAAGTAACATAGATGTTTCCTGTGCGGTCAGGTACAATTTGATCCACGGACCGATACCGGTCTGCCAAAGTAAATGGAGAAACCATCTTTGCAGGGCATCCTGTAGGGAAATCGATGAGACTTAGCTACATAGTACGCGGATAAAATTTACAGACCGGGGCCTGTATTTTAATGAAAAAGTTTGTTGTAGTTTACAGCATAGTCACAGTACTCAGCTACTCCTCAGCACCTTTTTCTCTCGGGTGTCAAGTGTTATCGACAGTTACTAGCCCCGTAATTACGAACGCCGGGAGTTATGCCGTGGGGTTATCGTCGAGTCTTGCATGTTCTTTTTTGGTTGTAGACTACGAATGAACTTGGGATATAATATATGCGTTTTGTTGTGATAAAGAAATCAAAGAACTAGTGCTTTGTTTACTTCATCTGGACGACACTAGAATACAGAAATCCAGAATTATTGCCTACGGGGTTTTTGACTACAAACTTGCAGTTTTCGATTTTGAGATCTCCACTCCTCTGTAGGTAAGCGCCCATAGAGATAGGCGCCTGCACAGGAAGTAAAACATGCAGCACTTGTTCATTTCTACACTCTTAGGGCCTGTTTATATGAGAAAACGTAGCTCGGTTTGCCGAGATTCCGCCTCTTCTTTGCTTTGTAGTATTGAATCCATTTGTGTTTATGTGAGAAAATCTCACCACGGCAAACCGGGATCTCAGTGGTGAAGAGATGCGATCCCGGTTTGCCGGGATACTTTTTCGTATATAAATACTTTAGCCCAGTCTACCGGGCTAGCTGATGGCTAACAGCGCACGCTCAGGTTCCATACACATGAAAACAATGTCTCGAAGCCCATTGCTGCCTCGGCAAACAGGGCTACTAGCTTCATATAAACACAGCAAGATTTCTGCCCCGGTAAACTGATGACCTCGGCAAAGCGGGCCAAAAGCGGGTTGTGCATTCTCATATGAACAGGCCATTAAGTCCCAAATAATATCCCTGCAGACATAAGTGATTCCATCTTTATTACATTGCCGAAAAAGATAGCTACGGCAGAATGTGAGTTGCACATGACTGTTAACATCATGAGCCATGCAGTGAGAATATTATTAAGGGTACTGATGAGAAGAATAAGAAACAAAGCTAAACCAGAAATATCGAAACTGCTGTATTGATTTGCAGATGACAGCGGTATGCGAAATGCATTATGTGTGATATCAGAGAGAACTATCGAGGTTCAGCAAAACTTTTTCTTATGATCTATAGACTACACTCCATACTTTTTAAAAGAATACTAACTTTTTTGCCAAGCCTCAATATTGTTAATCTTTGTAAGAAATTATGGTGCTGCCTCGTTTTCAATTTATTTTTCCTTTTAATTTTTCTTTTGGTTTGTTGCAAGCAAGGGTTGGTGGCTGAGGCTGAGGCTGTTTTGTCGTTTATTATTTTGATTTAATTTGTTGAATTGGAGTCAGTCATTCGGTGTGAGAGTGGAAACAAGAGGGAACTAGGGATGGAACTATGAATAGTATGAAGCAAATGAATGGAGATGGCAATAAAGACGAAGAAGACGACGACTCAAGAACAAGTAAATTTGAACATTTTATAAATTACTGCTTGGACAATTGGACCCTTTGGGTTATTAGTCGAATTTATATTCCTCTGTTTTTATTGAATTGAATACAGTCCTCTTTAACGAGAAAACCAGCGATATTTTTCACAATCTTTTCGATTTTTAGCCTTAGATTAGTTTTGAATTATTAGTATCAAAGGTGTAACTTCCGGACAATGTATTGGTGTCTGTTAACGTATCCTGTGTTCTGACGTACGATGTGTTGTTTGGTGCCTAGCTTATATTCTGTGTATTGATGTTTTAAATCAGTCTTGATGCTACAGCGAAATGGAAGAGGACAAGGCATAGCTTCATAGACAAAAATCTGTAGTATGAACCTAGCATAACTGTTAAAACAGCTCCAAGAAAAGAGCTAGATTGTCTTCCTATGCGTCAGTCTTTTACAGAAGAAAGAAAGAAGGGGACCTGGAGCGGCGTAGGCCCAGACACATTTTTGGTACCACGCCCATTTTAAAAGTGAAGAGAGGACTATTTTGAAATCATAGCCTTCAAACCTCAATGTTTCACTCACAGTTACCTAGTACTTGCAGTATGCATGGGTTATTTGTAGAAAGTCAACAGAAAGAGCTAAGTTTAAAGGTAAAAAGTTGGCGATTGTTGAAGATGGAAATTTACCGACTTTTTTGGGAAGAACGTAATACATAGAACTTTACCTCTAAGTACTTCTGCTACTATTTTATTCCCGCGGAAATTATACTCTAAGAGTTCAGCTATCAAGCTCCTTTCATAAATCATTGTCAAATATAGAACAATTTTGTTTTCCAAGTATTGGTGTCCCTTCCTTAATTTGGCGCCCATTATCAAATAGTCCCTGGAGGTTTAACCCCCTGTTTCCCGAGTCAGGCTGCCCCTTGTTCTTACGAAACACTAAATTTGACCTGCACTCTCTGCCAACAGTATTTGGAACCCAATTAATCAATACATGACTTCTGATAACAATAAGTTTCTTATCCATGTCGAACAATTGAAAACAATGTTGAATTAAGTGTTTATTTGTCAGAGAAGTGTCTGCAAGTATAGCGAATTTTTCAGTACCGGTCAAAACTGTATAGAACAACATTGTTTTGAGGAGGAGAGGGGGATGCTACTAAATGAGTAAGAGAAATAATGCAAGTGTTCCAAGACTTTTGGCAGAGATTGTAGCTATACCTCAAACGAGCACACAGGACAAAAGTCATCTGCTTTCCACGGAGCTGATACATGAAACAAACTTCATTATGATGTGAAATTAGTCTCCTCCATCCAGTCATGTAAAGCCAAATACAAGGCTCATATTGGATTTTGTTCTAGGGGTGCTAGTTTAACTTTCGTTTTCTATTTAGTACTTTAGTATATTTATGTATATTGTATATTTGTCTTGATCTTAATTTTTAGTTGCAGGATTCATTGTAAAAGAAATATCTAAATTAAATTGAACCTTGGGTAAAGAATTCTTAAATTATTGAATAAATGAATAAGTAAGTAGAATAGTGTTTCTCTTCGCGATAATTTTACTGCTGTTTTCGTTTTGGGCTAAGCTACCTCTGAAAAGTCGCTAGAAGAAGGGGTTACTATCACTGTATGCTCTTTAAAGCAAGAAATATTACTACAGTTTGTTCCCACTTCACTTCTTTTCAGGGAACACTGAAGACTTGGAAGAAGTAAGCAAGAAAATACGCCAACCCTTCCTCTTTGCTGTTATACGCCTGTGCATCATTGCTAGCAACAAAACAACCCAACGCTAGTTATTGAGTCAATAACACATTATGCTGGTCATACGTAAAACTGCATTTAGTATAGTACGCATATATGTATATATTGTAAGCAAAATATAGGGGAGGTAGGGGGAAGCCAACAAATTGGTCCGGCACAACAGCAGCAACCAGGGGTGAAGCAATATAAATTTATTGGTGGGGTGCACAACCCCAGTTTGCCGACAAACTGACTTCGTTCGAGTCCAGTTTGCCGACAAATAGGACCTTCCTTGAGTTTTAAGAGCAATAAAATGTTGACGAGCACTATCGATATTCGGTAAATGTGCTGACAAGCTAACTATTCGGGGTGCGGAAACCCTCCGCACCCTTCCTATGGCTACACCCTTGACCACAACTTTAAATCATAGTTAATGATGCACTACAGTAGAAACACGCATAGAAAAACATAGATTTTTCCTGGACAGTCCGGATAGGCTTTTAAGTAAAGGGTTGGCATTCCTAACTGCTGCCTGCTAGATTTTTATCAAGGCTCTTATATACCAGTCCTTTTGAAATAATGGGGTGCGCTCCCTTAGGAGCAAAATGTGATGCTGAGAAGCACATATGACCCCAGGGAACAGGCTACCACTCCAGGAACAGGTATACTTGTACAATTTTTACAGATATTGATCGTATTTGTAGTCACCAAGGCAAGTGGGGGGGGGGGGATTGCAAAATGTCTTCTCTTTCCTTAGTTGGGCTTTGAAAAAATTTATTGAGAAGCACTGTCATCTACAGCACATGCCATACACACAAATACAGCTTAGAGCACAAGAATTCTGGAGAGCACCTTTAGGTCAAAATTCTTGTCTCATAATTTTATAATCTGTTTGGCAACAGAAAAATTCTGAAAATTCTTAAAGGATTCTTGTAATTTGCAAAAAGCAACTGTGTTATTCTTTTGTTTTTGTAAGACAATTAATCAGTATGCAAACAGCCTATGAATGTTTCTACTCTTGAAGTTTTAAGCTAGATAGAATGAATCCTGTTATATAAGAACCATTTCCCATTTTAGCTTCTTTGGGGTTCTTATTGAAGTAATACAAAAGATGAAATTTCAGCCAAGGTTCTTATAAATACGTATTCTTTTATCCTGGTTTCTTCTGTAATGGAACCCATGACATCATTATGGGAGATATAATTTTCCTGATTTTTTATCAAAGTATAATACCCACCCATTCATCATTTTATTTAGAACTTGTTTGTAAAGTGAACTTTGCATGAAAAAGTCTCCCAGCTCACCTTCCATCGCTTAGAACTGTGACTTGTGATACTTAGACCTCAGGGTTGTGATACTTTGGAGGAAAATTAACTTGCCTTGTTAAATCCTTATCGCTAATTCGTCCTAAATGTTTGTATTGTAAAAAGCGAGTATTATAAAAAGCGAGTATTATAAAAAGTGAGTATTATAAAAAGTGAGTATTATAAAAAGTCAGTATTATAAAAAGCGAGTATTATAAAAAGCGAGTATTATAAAAAGTGAGTATTATAAAAAGTCAGTATTATAAAAAGCGAGTATCATTAAAAGCGAGTATTATAAAAAGTGAGTATTATAAAAAGTGAGTATTATAAAAAGTGAGTATTGTAAAAAGTGAGCATGATAGAAAGTGAGTATCATCCACTACCATGCAGTGTTCTTAAACAATTCTGATTGCTTTTCCTTGCTCATCACCACCATATCACCCAGGTCATCATGGTTCTCAATCTGCCTTTCGGGAACATCGTGTGCACTATCTGCATCACCCGCATACCGTGCCTCCATTGGAATGACTTTTTCAATCCTCTTCAACTTCTTAACTTTCCAAGCCAATCCAGCAATGATAGCAATAGCTGCAACAGCAACACAGGACAAAGAAGCAACCAATGCAGTGTTCCTTGCGGTGTTTGCATTGCTATTAGCATCTTCGTCTACCAATGAAAAATAACAACTCAGATTGACTCGACAAGCAGGAAAGTGACTTAGTAGCAGTAGTCTTTTAGAAGCTATTTTATAAAGGCATCTGGTTGCAAAAAGATGATAAGGTCATTCAGTGACCAAAAACTGTACTTAAAATTCTATTGCCACAGTGTATTGGTTTGCGTCACAGAGTCTACGTTCGATGCAAAATCCGGTGTAATCTCAGAGCAACACATCAGGTATTTTGGAACTATTGACTAACAACACAGGTCGTAAGGGGAGGGAGCAGATAAGCAACTTGGTGCATGTCTATATGAAACAGTGATTTACATTAATGGGCTATCGCAGGATGAATAGTTAATTGTGAGCAAGAAGCTCTAAAAGACAAAACATTACTTTGGTTAAATTTTACACGCTACCTATGCACTTATTGAAAATTTCAAGTTCTAGAAGCATCAAGGCGAATTGTTTGGGCTTTTACACAATGAAAAATATACAAAACTATCGTATTCGAGCATAATGTTAGTTAGAATGCTATTCTTAAACGATAGGATAAATTTGAGTTAAGATCAGTCCACTCAAAATATGAAACAAGGAATTGCCATGGTCTTCAAATCCCAAGACTAAATACGGAACGTGCAAAAAATGGCTTCAGATACTCGGCTTTAAAATTATGGAATGATATGCCTGTTGATATACGAGAGGCCTCAACTCTCAAATGCTTCAAAAAGAAATTAAAAGCACATCTATTGGCTGATCAAAAATAAGAACTGAATAGACGAACCCTTAGAAAAGCAGCAATATTAGTATTATTTGCCATTATGCCTGTTAATTTTTTTTTCTCAATATATTATTTAAAGTGTAAATATGCATATGTAATATTTTTGTTGCTGAAGGGCTATTTGTTTCGTGTATAAATAATCGATTACATTACATTGCATGGCTTTATACTCGCTCGCTCAGTCCGCCCGGTAACGATTAAGGACTTGATGGAGACGCTAGTGAGATAAAGGCAGCGGGGAAGGCAATTAATTATCCTAATTCACGTACCAGTTGCTCAGCATACGACGATGACGACTTACGAAGAAGGCACGACAACGACGACGCCCACGTACAACAGTATACGGCAGATTGTCGAGGGTGCGGCCTCCTACACGCATAGTTGCTGCCTTCACACGGTCCTCTGTTGGCTAGTAAAATTTCATACCATGTTTTTGCAAAACTATTCTAATAGTGCGTTTTAGTACTGCTACTAAGCCATTTTTTAAAATCAAGCAATGCTATTCTAACATATTTTCCATTCACTATATTAGCTAAATTAAATTCTAAATGCGGGGCTTTTCGGAAAGCGTATGTGACCGATATGGCCTTCGGAGGACCCTAAATTTGACATGCGTGATACACAAAGCACTATAGATCTTTTCAAAATTCTTGTCTATGAAAACATTAAACATACAAATTTAAACCTCTCTATACCTATGTAGTTTATAAATGGCTTGCCAGAGCCAGGGTTCAAATAGGGATGTTGTAGAAATCTACTTTAAAACGTCAACGGTGCTGGATCAAACCAGTCTTTATTTCTCAAATAGAATATACTAATAATGAAGATATTGACCAATAGTATACAGGTTAGCTTGCCACACGTGATAGCTGATAAAATCAAGGATCTGTTCACTAGTCTCTAGTAACAATTCATACGGTCACATTGTAGTATTTCAATATATCTGAGACTGAAAAATTTAGAACATGTTGTACATGTTGTAACATTCTCTTGCCCCTCAATATCCTAGCCTTAAATGTATTTGCGCATAGCAATTTATTTTAGAGGTATGAAAAGAGCAGTTGAAATACCTTCCTCTTTAAGGTTCACTTGAATGTCAATCATATAGGTTGAGGACGGGCCATCTTCACGTTCCTCGCCTATGTCTCTTTTACCCCTGTGTATGTTGTTTCCAGCGCATCCATATTGGCATCTATAGTCAGTTGACGTGGAATGGCAAAGAAAAACAAGACAATGCAAGAATACAGCAGTGCTATTCTGCAAGTATTTGAACGCCTGCAAACTAAACCTCTGCCGGCTGTTGCTTGTACTATGAAACAGGACAGTGTTGTCGGTTGGACATCTAGAAAAAAAGACATTTACTGTGAAGTTCAGTGCCAAAAATTGAAATAGTACCATCTAGACAAGTTTGGAAGTCAAGGAAAACAAATTATTTAGTCCACATATCAAAAATGAATTAGCACCATCAAAACAAGCTTGGATGCTTTAGCAGTGTTGGTGCTATATCAAATAAGACCAAAATGAATAGAAAAATTGATCAGAGTGAAGCGTAGAAATTGATTGCAAGAGTTGGTGGCCAATGAATGAAGTTAGGTCTAGTCATTTGTTCGGTCGTTGATATTTCGTTTGATAGTGAGCAAGAGGTTTTCGATGAAGCTGTGTTTTTTATCATAATCAAATTAGATTCTATCTTAACTGTTCATCGAGTACTTCACATAATGATCATGTGTACTCAGCTTCTTGCAAACCATGTAAGTGCCTTTTTTCACATCATGTAGCTGCTTGCCAAAATTAAATTATTAATGCTTCTTTTCTCGTAATGTGTTTAAATCTCCTTCGCATTATTATCAATTATGTTCATGTATGACTCCTGTTATGTTCCATAATGCTGCCTAATTGACATGGTCAACAACATTGGATGCATAAATCTGAAAAAAGGGCCTATGTCTTACACGGAAATTCATGTTGAATGTCCCGAAACATTATGAAAATGTTTACCTGTTGTTTATAAAGGTATACTTCGATGGATGATATCTGTCCATGGTGGGAGTTGAAAAGCACTGATCAACGAGAACCACAATGTTATTGTCAATATTGTTAGCGTAGATTTCAAGGTACATCCGATCTCTGAGCTTCACGGAAACAGGGTAGTATGTATGCATTCGTGTGTACTGATAGCTAGTGTACATGACGAAGTAAAATGTGAAATTCCCATATCCAACTGAAACAAAATCGAGATTATTTCATTTGACTTCAATTTTCATTATTTATGCTCGAAAACCCCTTCAATCTGCTATGATGGCTTTGAAGGGGGCCGTGCTAAAATTCAAATTAAAAACTACGATGGGCGTTACTCATTTTATTTCCATACTGCGTTAGGTTAACTTTGACGTGTTTCTTATATGTGGCAAAGGTGATACCCCTTGATGTCGAGGTTACGGTTTTTCTAAAGCTTGTAACCGAGAAAAGGTATGGCCTTCAGTACCTTTCTGTAGCATAAGAAATCAAGCCTTTGGCACAATGAAACAAATAAACTTTGAATTTTTAATTTCGATGAAATGTAATAAATAGCATTCTGTAAATTCTCATCAATTTCATAGATTTTCTTCCATAGTTACGTTACAACATTCTCCTAAACTGAGTGAGCGAAATAGATTCATCTAAAACAAAGCAAAAGATGTGCTGGAAGGAGTGCATCACAACTGAATTCTAAAAGCCACGTGACGGTAGTAGCCTCCTCTTATCACAAACAAAGCAGCAACAGTCTTTTCACAATGCAGCTATTTTTAAACGATAGCATAGATGATGTACACGTTTTTTATGACAAATTTCTATAAGAAACATGTGGCTGAAATTTGGCAAAAAATTAAGAAATATTTAAGAAGCACTAGCAGGCTGAATTTCAAATAGTAACTTGAAGAAACTCTTTTTACTAGAAAAGTTTTGTTTGTTTCTTGTAAGAAACGCATAGTCATTAAATGAACATTTTTTGTCACGGTCAACTAATGTTGAAGCTGTCATTCGTTCATTCATTTATTCATTCATTTATCAGTTCATCCATTCATCCTTGAATCATGGATCTTTGATGCATCATTAGTCTGTCCTCAATATGCCATTCTATCGTTCATTCTTTCCTTTATTCATTAGTTCATTAATTTATTCATTAATTAATTCATTCATCCTTTCATTTATATATCATTCTTTCAGTCCACTTCTTTTCGAAATTCTCTCCATTATCTATAGCTATACCTCCTGGCAATTTCCGCTGCAAATGTGAGAGCACGGCATATAGCTAATGCTTTTCACTTTCATTACCACATTGTCATGAAAGCAGGAACTCTTTAATTAATACCATGAACAGATTTAAGTCTGCTCACGGAAAATCATTATCTTGTGCTTTCACACTATACCAGGACTCAAAACAAGTACTAAGTATAAAACGGAAAGAAGAAAATTGCTTTGGTAGTGAAAGTTTCTAGAATTGATTTATAGCAGTAACTTTAGGCAATGCTCAAAACAGCTCTGCATAGTATACAAAAATTAGCATACCCTCTTCTCCAGTCACGTTTGAAATGGGCTGATAGCTGATGGTCTGAACATACGCACTCTTACTAAACATGCACGAAAATTTGATCCTTTGATCCAAATTCCTCGTAACAAGTCCACCAATCGCCTTGCCCGTGAAAATGACCTCATTTTCGAATACAATATGCGAATACGTGTCACGTTTGACGGATCCACAAGCACCAGGTACATTTCCAAGAACAATGGTAGAGTAGTAAATTGATGCCCTACAGGATGAGTCTCGAAGGGTGATGCTTGAGTACTCTGATGTGTTGTAATACCTTCGATCAAATTCTATTCTCATGTAGTTGTTGCTGCATGATACAGATGCACTCTTATCTATGCAAAGGTAAAACAAGTTGGTAAGCAAGAAGGCAAATATATATTTTAATGGACTTGTGTTTAAAAATGCAAGAGGGGAAGCTTTTCGTAAACTAAAAAGAGAAAACATATATCTTTAGCGAATCACGGATATAGGTAAAAGAATTGGAATTTTGCAAAACAACAGCCGAAAAGAATTCCATATTTTCATAGTCTGTAGGGTTTTATCCATAAATTATAGTTTGCAGTACAAAATTCAATGAACTTTTTTTTTCTTAAGAACAACATTATAAGAACACGAGCCTAAAATTTGATGGAAAATTAAGAACAGATTAAGAACAAGAACAAGCCTGAATTCTTTTCGTAGAATGTATTTTTTAAAAACGAATTTTACAGCCATGACACTTTTGTCTCTGAATTTCACAAATTCGGTGCTCCTAGCGAAACTAGATACTGTCCTAACGATGTCTATTTATAATTAGTTATAAACTTTTTTATATAGAAATCATTAATATGCAAGAGATACTATCGTGGTTGTAACACTTGGCTCTCAATGAATCAAAACATCCACTGTTGTCTTATACATTGGCTTTCCATATATTTCTAAATAACCTACGCGCATCTACTTTAAGAACAAATTAGGAACAATTTAGCCTCAAAATTTGGGAAAATTTAAGAGCAGCTTGCCTTATCCTCAGACTTACTAGTTCTTATAACAAAAGAGTGTATTTAAATACTGCTTGAATCTGTTTGATATTAAATGGTGTATGGTATGATGCACAAAATAATGGGCCAGATGATATGAAATAATTAATGTATTCTAGAGTGCCGAATAATTGGGGGTTGGAAGTAATAGGTAGGGGTGGAAAATGTTTGGAAACTCATAAATACGGGGTTAGAATAGAGGAGGTGGTGGAAAAGTGGATGAGATAGAAAGCAGAAAACACATATTGTTGAAGTAGATATTTCAAATAAACACAATATATTTATATGCAATTTGCTTTTTTACATTGCTCCTTGTATTTGCGTACGCAGTTTCTTTTTTGCTTGCACTGCAGTGAACTGATTCTCTGAAAGCTGATTTCAGATTCTCAAAATTTACTAACAGGGCGGTTGGAAAAAATTTGAAAAATTAATAATAGGAGGAAGAAGATTATTTGGTACTCCAGAGTATGTAGTAAATCTTTAGTGTGGTTACATGGCTAAGCAATTGCTTCTTTCCAGATTGAACCACAAATTAAAAAGTTTATGGTATACATTTACTCATAAATTTAAGAAAGTACATTATGTATTTAAGGCTAATTCATACTGTGAAGGAAAGTCATGTATGAAGAGATGACCTTGTTGTCTAACGTATAAAGTGCGCAAAGAATATGTAATATCTAAGGTACATGTGTAAAACTCAGACCTGCAGGCCAAATTTGGCCCGAAATGTAAGCATAATTGGCTCGCAACATCATATTCTGTGTGCATTAGAGCTGGCCCGCGGTCTATGCTATATCTTTTATTTCAAATTTAATTTCTCATGTGCTTGTAATATCAAGATTTGGTTGTTCTAGATTGTTCAGTGTTTAAGCAAAATTAAAGTTTGTTTCCATATGAAAAAGATAAACATTATAAATCACTGGTTACAGTTAATTTTTCAATAAATATTGAGTCTGGCACGTGACTTTACTTCATTGCATAATTTTGGCTAACTGTGAATTTGAGTTTGACACCCCTGACCTAAGGCATTATTCATTATGTTGATAAGGCATTGTGAAGGAACCGTTATTATTAGATGTAGCCATAGCATACTCGCATAGTTGTTATTGGATGGACTAGACCAGTGGTTCCCAACAGCCGTGCCGCGGCACATTATTGTGCCGCGGAATGATTATTGGTGTGCCGCGAAGAGATTTCATTTTTGAAATTAATTCAAGTGATTCCAGTTTCCAATAGACAGTTGAAAGCTAGCATATCGACTTACAGACACGCATTTTAATTTAAAACTTGGAAAGAAGATGAGAGTAGCGTCGCTTTCTGCTTTCGCTCATTACTCACACATGTGCCTGTGCATGACATAATCCGTTCTCAGTGTCATCTTCCCCTTTTCGCCGATGACTAAAGGGGCGTTTGGACGTAGATACATTACTCATTGCGCACGCGTTCGTTTCATAAAGCCGTAAGAGAAAATGTTCCCTAAATTATATTCTGTACGGCCTGCTGCAACAGTTTAGCCATAGTTTATTTCGATACGGCATGCTGCAGACGCTGGGCAATGTGATTGGCCGACCCTCATCTAGAGCAGAATCAGAGCGTTTCGTGGATCCATCGCTGAAATACAGTCACCGCAATTGAGATTTCAAAATGGCACATTATCATTTGTCAAACTATTTTTAAGAGAAAATAAATACACAATTTTAACTTGTAAAAAACAGTCAGGCATCAACATTTCACTTTTTTATAGTAGTTTTTTTATCAGCTGCGCAGATGCGTATATTAATTTTTTGATTATTCATTTTTTGTGCTATATAGATTTCTAAAACAGAGAATATGTTTTGTATAAGGCAGCATGTTTTTTCTTAATGACATCAAATTTTTTCGTTTCCAAAAAAGGTAAATTTGGAAAAATGGAGGGACGTTTATTTTGCTTAGAAATATTTTATACATTTGCATAAGTTTTTGTTTCCCCCTTTCTGTCCTTAAATAGTCACTAAATTAAACAATTAATTAAACCCCTTTAAAAAAGTCGGAAAAATCAAACCTATTTTATTGGGAGGCACTTAACTGAAAAGAAGAAAGAAACATTAGAAAACTTTTTTTCGAAGGGAAAACATTAACATCAATTTCAAAAAAAGTTCAAAAGTACGTTTCAACAATTAAGCGCTTTGTTGATAGATTAAAGGACAATGGTAAGTTTAATAGAAAAAAGGGTTCAGGAAGAATTCAACTTTGTCCTAAGACTGATATTAGAAAAACTTTAAGGGAGTCTAAAAAAATGGTAAAAGATCACTCAAAGACATTTATGAAAAGGATAAGACAGCGAAAATCCCAAAAATATCTGAAAATTCTATTAAAAAAATTTTACAAGTAGCGGAAATTAGCTTCATATGAGGTAGCAGAAATTATTGCTCTTAAATCGAAGTCGCATGTTCTTGCAGAATCAATTATCCTTCCGGCATGCAAAAGAATGGTGAACATTATGTTAGGGGATAAGGCCGAACAAGAAATAAGCAAGATTCCTCTTTCAAATAATACAATTCAGAGAAGGATTCTTGACTTGTCTGATAATATTGAGGAAAATGTAATATCTAAATTTCAAAATGGTCTCTTTGCTCTTCAAGTCGATGAATCCACTGACATCAGTAATCATGCACAGTTAATTGCATTTATACGGTGTAATCGATGAAGATGCCATAATTAACCAATTCCTATGCTGCAAGCAGTTACCAACTACTACAAAAGGTCAAGATATTTTTGATGCAATCAAAATATGCCTCGAAAAATATGGCTTATCCTGGGATTTATGTGTAGGAGTATGTACCGATGGGGCACCATCAATGGTTGGTTCCGTGAAAGGTCTTGCATCTCTAGTGGAAAAAAAATCCTAATGTCGTGCAAACTCATTGTTTTTTACACAGAGAAGTGTTATTTTCAGAGATAACACAAAATGAACTAAATAAGGTGTTGAGTCAAGTGACTGAAATGGTAAATTTCATAAAAACTCGGCCGATGAAGTCGAGAGTTTTTGAGTTGCTGTGTAAGGATATGGATTCTCCTTATGTTCGTTTACTATTGCACACAGAAATAAGATGGCTATCGAAAGGAAGGGTTCTATCTCGGGTAATTGAGCTTCAGAAAGAACTTTTAATTTTTTTTTGACAATGAAAAGCTTGATAGATTTTGTAAATGCCTTAAAAATGAATCGTGGATGTCAAAAATAGAGTACTTAAGTGAGATGTTTGGACATCTCAATGGTCTGAACAGTAATATGCAAGGCAGAAATGAAAACATTCTTACAGCGACAGATAACTTAGTTGCTTTTAAGAAAAAGTTGCAATATGGAAAAATAGATTGAAGGTAGACGATTTGGATATGTTTCCATCAGTTCGCAAAACCTGCTTAACCGAGGTAATTCTTATTATTAGTGTGCATTTGACATGTTTGGAAAATAGAATTCAAGAATATTTTCCCTCAATCAGCATTGAAGAATTTGATTGGATTCGCAATCCTTTCATAGATTTATCGGTCACCAATCTCTCCAATTTTCACTTATGTGAAGAGGAGGAATTAGCAAGTCTTTCCAGTGATCGTGGACTCAAACTGAAGTACGCACAACTGCCATTAGATGCCTTTTGGTTTTCTGTTATGGAAGAGTATCCAACTTTAAGCAAAAAAGCCATCGAAGTCTTATTACAATTTTCAACTTCCTATCTATGTGAGCTAAGATTTTCTTACCTAAGCAATATTAAGAACAAAAAACGTGAAAGACTTAAAAACACAGAAGAAGAGTTAAGAGTATGTCCCTCTCACATTCGTCCACAAATTGCAGCAGTAGTAAAGAAGCACCAGGCACAACAGTCCCATTGACCTTCATCATTCTTATTCTGTACCTGTTACTAGATACATTATGTTGTATTTACATGAATAAAATTCCTTTTATCTGATCTTCTTTGTTTTTTATCATTTCATAGCAAAATGGCTTTATGAGTAGAAAATGTTTGTGTTTTGTAATAGGTGTGCCGCAAAAATTTTTAAGAACTCAATAGTGTTCCGCGATATAAATAAGGTTGGGAACCACTGGGCTAGACCCTTGTCGTTGAGGGACCTAGTAGTAACAAGAATATTCTAGATATTTCCTTTAGCAATATAATTACCTCGAATTATCTGCCAGCATTATGTAATCCCTATAATTATGTTCACTGTTATCACAACATCGTAGTTAACCATTCAAGGCCTAGTAACGCTTCCTATGTAACATAGCTTCGATTTCGTTTACAAGTCTGGAAACTTTGGGGGTTATCAGGAACAGTCTCTAAGGGGTACATTTAGTGACTTAGTAATATTACGTAAAATACGTCATGATTAATCAGCAATTCTTAGCTAGAACTTTCTGCGTTAAAAGTATATAGCAGATATGGATTATTCAGAGTAGTATCAACTAGCGAGAGTGAAGTAATCTATCAATTACAGACGGATTGATGCTTTGTATTCTTCTGTGAGAGTTTTATTATCGCAGACAACTAGAAAAAATTCCCGACACCCAAAAGAATTAAGAGAATAAAATGTACACATATAATTGCAACGCTGTCAAAGTTATAATACAAACTTTGTCCAGTTATATCAAATTATGTTATAGTGTATATGATAATGTGTTAAATATACTATGCTACACTCTATCACATAATTGTAATTTTTATCATTTCGTTGTATTAATAAACAGTAGTTCGAGATATGAATCATAATTCAAATAGTATCTTTAGAAAACTATTGAAAAGTATTTCTCTAGTACGATATCGTGCAACGTATATCAGCTAAAAAGCTTTGAAGAATGCAAATGACTTACCTTTTTGACCACAGTATCTTAAGTTGCATGTTGGAACACTATTGAGCCAGTAAACATAAAAAGAACCGCAATTTTTAACGTAGATTGACTGTCTATAGGAGCAGTAGCAACTGTAGTACATTGAGAAGCAGACAGTTCTTGGGACAGCACCTGGTGCAAAAATTACAATTTAGTTGTGATACGAAACTCAAGTGAGTGACCAATAGCCTTAGGGCCTTATCATATATGCTTGGTTAACTGGGCTAGCCCGTTTTTCCGAGATCTCGGCTTTGCAGTCCAATGCTGTTAAGAAACAACTTGCCATCATATGACAAATGAGCTAGCCTGGCAAACGGGGATCTAGCTTTCTTTCTCGGTTAACCGTACAAGCCGAGATCCCGGCTAAGCGGTCTGTGCCTTTCACATATGATAGCTCCAGCCCGGTTTGCCAGGGTAGATTTCATGCTCTTTTCAGTCATTTTTTCGTCATTTGAAACGATGCTTGCTAAAATATTCAAATGATAGCGAGTTGATTCTAGCCCAGTTAACCGAGCTCCTGTGACAAAGTTTTGCGCTCTATGATATAATTCTATTTGACAGCGTAGTGCTCCCTGGAAGTTCAATAGCTAAGATAGTTGTGCATCAAGTTGAGAGCTTTAGTTCTAGCAACAAAGCAGAGATTTCCCAATACGTTCTTGGCTTGTGTCATTCAGTGCAAACGTAGCTAGGATAATTGCAAAAATTAATTTCAAAGCCTTCTTAAGAATATGTAACACACAATTTAGTATCTAAGGATACCCTCGTACAGCTCGTACCTTCATATTGAGATGGCATAGAACCTTGAAGCCATCCTTGGTAATATGATCCACACCGATAACTGCCAGTTGCGGGGCAAGTATTTTGCATTCTATTGCCTGCCAAGCCCATGAACCGATACCAGCCATAAAGCTCTCTGTCACAACGATATGAACTCCAGTCATTATACGTAGATGCTCTATCCTCCTCGGAAAGCACTTGATAGAATTGACAACCGTCCAATGCTTGCACTGGGGGTATGGTAGGCACCGATGACACCATTTGCGGATAAGAAGTTGAAGGTGTAAGACTTCTTGTTGGTGATGGCGCAATTGAAACATGATGTTGGTAGGGCGATGTACAGTGAGTACTATTTTTGCCATAGATTACACTTTCTGTACCTGTAAGAGAACAAATAACATAGTTTTACTCATACCCTTTGTATGTTTAGTAAAAGGAAATAGCATCTCTGAGCAATTCCACTTTGCTGAGTTAATACGTCACATTTTCCTAATGAGGACTTAGGCAAAACTGAATTGTTATGGGATGCTGCTTTTACTCACCTACTCTCAAGTGCTAAATAAACTTGGGGGATCGGAAAAAATTCCGAAATTCAATAAGCGGGGAGTCAAAATAAAAAGGGGGGTCGGAATTTTGGAAACGGCTTAAATGACTATAAAGCAACAGAAAGAACAAGAGCAGGTGATCATGAGGCATAAAACTGAGATACATGCAGAAGTACACTATTTCGCCTTGAAATTGTAACTACGAAGGAGTTTACCCCTGGACGCCCATTGCTTGTCTCCGTTGTGAGGCAGAAATTCCTCCGTAGTTGAGGGCCCATCTTATGCCATTGATTTGTAAAATTTCGAAGCATTGCAGGAAGATGGTGAAGAATTGAACTGTCTACATTTTCAATCATTATTTAAAATGTGTTTCCTACCGTAAAACGATTGCAACACAAACATGTCTTGCATTTGCTTGCAAGCTTATTGCTTAGCTTGGAGTATGTAATGTTTTCCTAGATACTATCATCAGCTAGAGTTGGCAATGAATAAGTGGCGTAACAGAAATACTCGCAGCCACTATGAATTCAGCAAGATTGAGGTTCCTTCTTAATTTTCAATCTGAACAATACAAAAAGTGTCTCTTAAGTATCTCTCAGGAGGCCCCCTATAACCTCTAGAGCTTGGGGGCCCTTAAGTGTTGCCCTAACCCCAATCTATATCAGATACGTCACTACAACGAATGCATTTTTCATTTTTATTTCATTTAATTGTTGAAGAGGGTTGCTCTACAGTTTTACATGGTTTTCAAGAGGCCCTCCACTAAAAATATTAAACTTAAAAGTTACTACACATCTAAAGTAAGTAAATAAATAACTTAAGTAAAAAATGCAAATTAAAGAAGTTGATCTAATTTTATTATGTATGTTTATTCTGATTGAAACCAGAGCATGATTCAAAAAAGAAAAGGAACAAGCTCAGTGGCAGCATTCAAAATGTGAGGAAGGCGGAGCAAATACACTAAGGGGCACCCTCACAAGCATAAGAAAACAACTCTGTAAGGTGCAAAGGGGCATCTTACCTACAAGCTTATTTGGGTAACTCCAAAATTGTACTAATAAGTGATATCTAACAGCTAAGGTGGTGAATGAAGTTCTTCATCAATTGGTATCCATAGTAGCTGTACAGCAACTACAAATTAGCATTTTAGTATTCGCTGAAGAGGGGCGCCAACAAGTTGTTTGACACCCGAACCAAAAGTAGTTATACTGCCATCGGTGGAGGTTTCCGAATGTCTATTGCATGAAGTCTTTAGCAGTGGAGGCCCTTTTGAGATATAGACCCTGTTGTGAAAATTCCTTTAAAAATGCTATGATCATTTTTGCTGTCTTTATGGGCCTCTCAAAGGGTTTTGACTGTTAGTGCCATGAGCTAAGAATGCTAAGTACAAGTACACCAAAACACGGCCCTCTGGAGGAACAACCCAAAACAATTTTCTTTCATAGATATTGCTTATCATGTTATAGAAACATTATTCTTGATTTATAGCTGAAGAGGTATTCGTGTATAAATATTAATAATGATGATGATGATGATGTTGATGATGATGATGATAATGATGAAAAGAAGCATTGGAATTGAGGGTGATATGGGGTTATGGACAAAGGAAAGCAAAATCAAAAAGTACGAGCAATCAAAGGAAGAAATTGAAAAAATGTGGAATATGAAAGGTTGGAGGAATTCTTGCTCTGACTGTCACACTACGGTGCATATCACATGGCTTTAGAAGCTACATAGATGAGATTGGAATTGTAGTAAAGTTACAGGTGATGCAAAAGACTGCATTCCTTGGAACAGCAAAGATTCTGGAAAAACATTATCTCTATATGACAAAAGATTTGGTAAGGGGATCCTTTTATCAACTTGTTGCGTATTGTTCCTACTTTATCCCCACAAATACCAATAAATATTTTGGCGTCTGAGAGTAATTGCATTACATAGCATTAGTTAACTACAAATGCTGTACTACAGTTACAACTTTCACCATTCCACAACCTTAATTCCAACGGAAGCTATAGATTAGCAAAAAATCCCTCAAACTTGTTGTAGCTAGAGAATTGAAGCCTAAAAAATTCTAATCATTCAGCCTAGGGCATTTTTTAACGTTGTCGCTACAGGGCCATTGATCCAGATGGGCCCTCTTCCTGGTCCAGTAGTAAAGCAAGAGTCAAAGTTTTTGGCCCATTAGTTTGGGTCCTTTTCTTAGAAATCTTATTTTTCCTAAAGATTTAAATAATCACAACACAGTCTGTCGGTAGACTGAGCACAAACGTAAGAGCCTTTTGGATAAGTTTTCTTTGGGTTCTTGACCGTTGTCGCTACGATATCAGCTTCTCTCATTGTAAGGTTACGTCTTGATACTGAATGCTGAATGAAATACTGAATCTCAAGGAATATATATACATGTAAGCTATCGCGTAAATGTATGTATCAATAAAGTATATGTATTAAGTAGGACATAAGATGAAACAAATACATTATATTCTCCAGCAGGGTGTATTCTAGTATTTGAAGGGTGTTGCCTCAAGGTTGTTTGGGGCAAGCCCCCAGACCTCCATTTTGCAATATAATTTTTTTACCATTCACACAGATCTGTGGAGATTCCAGAATTTCCGACTCTGAATTGGACCATATCTGTGCAGTTTAACTGTGTAAGGGCCTGTGCTTAGGACATCAAGAGGCGTGCAAATCAAAGTTTGGCCTCAAATGAAATGGCTCCCTCATAAAGGCTTAGCCTAGTAGACAAATTTTCGAGAACGATACCCTAAATCCACCCTATACTACTAGTATGCACTCTGCACTCCTAATGTCCGCCCAACAATGTCCATAGCTGGTCATTCCACAGCCTCGAACTAGAATCAAGCAATGATTTTGATGGGCGTACCGTTTCCCACATAGAGTTGAACAGTAAACTGCAACGGGATACTGTGTCGCTTCTCATATCTGCTATTTGCATAATTGTATTCAAAATCTTCAACCATTATGGCCAATGCATACCATCCTTGATAAGATGATGTGGCGTAGTAGTGGTAACTATGTATCCTCAGTACACAGTTCTAGAAAAAGCAATCAAGATTTTATCAAAATTAGTAACTGACATTTTTAGGTCTAGCACAGCGTTTCCCAAAGTGGGTGGTAATGAAATAATTGGCGTTACATAGCTCTACATACATTGAAATACACTACAGCTGATTCAATCCAACTTCTAGAAATAAAATGAAATACAAAACTAGGTAAATACAGAGTCATCTATGCCAATTATGAAGAGAACATCATTCCAGGAATCCAAGTTGTGGTACAAATACTTTACATAATCTGTATGTACAGTCATCGACCTTCCAATTTTAATATCTAATATTTAATAATGAAGGTATCTGGTTCTTAACTGTGGAACTTCCAATCTTAAAAATGAAAATGAAGAAAGACTTACAGATAATACTATAGAGCTAGCTGTCGATATAAAGAAAAGGTACCGATTGTCGCAGTATCAGGAATTGTTTTTCAGTGATAAGAAGAGTGAACCACCCATCTGGAGTGGTGCTTCAATGTCTGGGGGCAGTAACACAAAAATGGACGTTTATGAGCGGTAACGCAAAATGAGCCGATAGAAGGAGGCAACTGTATAGAGCTATAGCTGTTGCTTTGAGGATGTAAAAGCTGGAAATGTCCTTGGTCAGTTTTACCTACTAATCTCTGAAGCCACTTGGACCCACTGACACACCCACATTGTAGTACAGAATGGACAAATTCTTGTCAATATTAAGTGTAATTGTGAAGATGAAATAAAATTTTAGAAGCAGACCAAGTCGAGCTTGTATACTATATCCTTGTTTTTAAATACTTGCTTTGTGTACAGTCATTCTCATGGACACTGGGGGCAGGGTGGGAGTTCCCCCCAATAATTCATCGAGGTTGTATATAAAAGTGCCCTACACCGTGATGTTTAATCATTTCTCAATTGACTTCAAGCTAATTTAGAATCTAAGAGCACCATCAGGGACATTTCGAGAGCCCTTTCGTAAGGGGATGTAATGTTGCATTTACTTACATTAACCTGGTTAGTAAGCTGTTTTATTGCCACCGATCACTATCCATTCCAATGTCTTAAAACAATGTTCTTTGCCAATTTACATGCTGAAGAGGCAGGAAAGCAATCATGGCTATCAAAGCAATATTTTAACAAGGATCACTTGCAAGTTAGGCCCAGGACAGTAAGGGAGGAGGATGTGGGGATGTCATACATCCCATGGTGAAGGTTTTGTCGGTAAATCGTGTCTTCCGCTAGTATGTCGTACGATCTATTGGGAGCTTTTGAAACTTGTAGGCACAAAGTGCAGCCTGTATCAGATCATTTAGTATGCCCAAAAAGGTATCTAGCATGCATACAGCGGGCGTAGCGACCGGGGGTTTGGGGGTGTAGCACTCCCAAACTTTCGAAACTTGAAAACTTCAAGGAAAATTTGGTTATTGCATCATAAAATTCAAGTAACTTTTGAAGAGTTGAAGGATACATAATGGTTTTACATGAGTTAAAAAACTTATAGTTGAAGGAAGCATTGCTGTATTTGCCAAAAACCAGTCCTAATATAACACTTTCCAGTCTTCTGAGAAGCTTGATTTTTGAAAATTTTTCTCCAGTCCCAACCATGATGGGCCCACTGTAGACTATGGATACGATAGAATGTCTAGCACTCTTTCTGTATATTCTGTGTAAAATATTAGTAACATTGCTCTCTTATGAAATACTCAATGTGCAAAAACCAATCTTAAAACAGCGGTTTCCAGCCATTTGAGAACCTCCATTTTGAAAATTGTTCTTAGGGCACAACCATGGTGGGCCCATAGTAGACTCTGGATACGAAGGAATGTCTAACACACTTTCTACGAGTTATGCTTACAAGATTAGCAAAATAGATCTGATATTTGCAAAAACCAAATTCAAAATAGCGTCTCACAGCCGTATGAGAACTTTTTTTTGGAACTTTTCCGTGCCCAACTAAGGTGGGCCCTGTAATAGACACTAGATACTAGAGAATGTCTTGTGCGTTGAAAGTTTTCGATAGTTATGTTTACCCTCCAGCCCCTACCACTTGTAAATAGCTAAAGAGCATTGCTGTAAGACACTGAAATAATTAGTAATCGATGACAATAGAACAGCCTATTGCTCACGTAAATTCAAGTAAATTCAGCGCTACACCCCCCAACCAACGGTTTCTCGTGACGTTCCTGCATGAATATATAGCCAAAGTAAAGGGCGTGGTCTTCAAAAAATGTTTGGGGGCTCCAACCCCTAGCCCCTTTCCTTGTTCTTCTTCTATCCTATTGGGTAAGTGTACAATTCACCCAAGGCCCTATTTGAATCACATGAACTCGAATAGACGAGAATCAAAAAGAGACTGCATTGTGTCACTTATACAACAAAGTGTGCGAGAAGAAAAAGTATATTATAGGGGCTTTTTATTAAAGCACACGCAATGTAATACCACCACAGAGAAATTGCGCGAATAGCGTAGACAATTTTCTCAGGTGCGAGTAGGGTTCACATTTGATGTGAGTAGGGAGAGCTCACATCTCTGCGTAGCAGCGAGTGAGTGCAAGTCTTCCAACCTGGATTATAAGGCCCACCGTGGTTGGGCCTGGAGGAAAAATTTTCAAAGTAAAAGTTCTCAGATAGCTAGAAAACGCTGTCTTGATATTGGATTTTGCAAATGCAGTAAATACTTCCTTTAACTATATGTTTTTTCAACAGTTGTACAAGCATTATGTGTCTTCAATTCTTGAAAAATTACCTGATTTTGCCGATGTAATAACCCAATTTTACCTGTATTGTCTCAAGTTCCAAAATTAAGGATGTTACACCTCCCAACCCTCCCCCCGGTCGCTACGTCCCTGACTATGATGTTGTGGTTAATCGAGTTGATAATGAAAATGACAATGATCTCAATGATTGCTGAGGATTCTTGATTGTTTATGAATTCTACAGGTTGAAATAATTGCAAAATAGATACAAACCGATGTCAGGGATATCATCCAAGTTCTAGAGTTCCAAACTCCACCTCCTTCACTGAAGTTGGCTGCCCACCTGCACTGTATTCTGTCGTTATCTAGATCGTACACTGGTAGTACGTACGTGTCCCATCGGGCATAAGGTGAGTTTAGGTTGTGCTGTATAACAGGAATATGAGATATTTGAGGTGGTGTGTTGATTTTGTAGACACGTCCATTGTAGGTTTTCTGTAGGGAAAGGAGAACCTCAACATTCCAAGAGGAGCTTGAGTAGTATTTCAATCCGTAGATCCAGCAGCATGATGAAGTTCTAATTAAAAAAATACCCTTGAAATATATTGAACTCATAATCATTATATGTGGGCAACTTTCTGCTAATTCTAAGAAGCGCAAACCCCAAATACAGTTCCTTGAATACTATGAAGATGTACTACCTCGTAAAGCAATACTTATAAGCTTGTAAAGCGGTACTTACAGGTACCGTTTGCATGCAGACCATAACAGATTTTGACCCCTCCCTCCCTCAATGTCACAAAGCCAAGAAAATTTTTACCCCCATCCCTACGTGACGTTGCAGAATTTTAGCTTTTGAGTTCAACTTCTAGAAATAAATAGAAAGTTCAAAAGCCTTAAAGTGTGACGTCAAGATTCCCTTTCAGTTCCTTTTGGTTTCAAAAGCTGTAAAGAATATTTCTCCAATGAACTGTAAGGAGCTCAATATATGGGCAGTACATTTTCCCCGCTGTTAAAGAAAATGGTTACTTCAACCTAAGCATTTCATCTTGGTTGATCCACATATCATACACCCTTTCTACTGATAAGAATAATTTTTATAAGAATATTGAGGTTCAGGCCTGGTTTATACGTCATGCCAATGTCGCGCCGCGCCAAAGAAATTTCCTCTAGCACGGCAGTGGTGCGACGTCTAAATCAACCCAATAATTTAGCTCGAGCTGAAATTCTGGAACGACAGCATTTGTGGTGCTGCACGGCACTGGCATGACTGTAGCACGGTATTGAGTATACGTCGATCCTGCGTCGTGCTTCGTGAGTATCATATTTCATTGAGCATGCGCTGTAGCGATAATGATTAAGCACTATAGTATTCATGATTTGGTAGCTTTGTGCATTCTTCCTGTTCAATGTCCATGTTCACCATGAACTATGATGACGATGACGAAAACAGTGAACTCAACCATTCTAATAAAGATAAGATTTGGAAGACAACAGTTTTGGAGAAGAGGAATTCGTAGAAAGACTGTCTGCAAGAAAGAAGGGAGACAATGTAAAGGAAAAGCCCAATATTAGGCCAACGAAGGAAAAAGAGTAACTCCACCACCCATAGTTACTCACATGTCGTCTACACCGGTGTTGTTTTCTCTTTTCATTTAGCCATAGCTGCTGACTTAATAGCATAGCAGAGCATATTTTTAGCAACCGCTGTCCATTTCGAAGTTTCAGGAGCAAGATCATTCCTTGCAATTGTTTTCTTTTCCTCTTATTTTGAATACAAGTTGCAAATAAATTTCCTTTTTCCTCCATATTTCAAGATACAATTTTATTGCCTCATTTTCATAACGGGGCTTGTATACAGTTTTTGGCGCAATTCAGCTGGCACGACATATAAATCAAAGTGCCGTGCCTGTTTCGAGCCAATGCCGTACTAAAATAGGTCTGGCGCGGGGCCACATTGGCACAAAGTATAAATCAAAGTGCCGTGCCTGTTTTGAGCCAATGCCGTACTAAAACAGGTTTGGTGCGGCGCGACATTGGCACGACGTATAAACCAGGCCTCAAAATCGCTGACATGTAAGAATGATTTAAGACTACTGCAAAGCTCAAGCTTCATCTAGACAGAATTTTTGCATATTCGAGTTGTAATACTGCTTGTAGATTAAATTTTGCACTATCGATACAATAATGTCCTACCAACTTCTGCTTTGCTTTAAGATGAAGTCAGGCATCAACAAAGTTCTGAATTTATTCCTTTGATTTTAGGCAAAGTTACCCCTTTGGTACCAAAAGATCTAAGGCTCAAAGCCAAAAAGCTTTAGAAGATTGAAGCAAAGCAAAAAGTATGGTATTCTTATAAGAAAGGAGTCTCTTCTTGGTTATTGCAGTCTAGTCTTGGGTCGGCCTCCATATCAATATTGCAGTCGTTTTCAAAAAAGGAACTCTTGGCACACAATTGTTGGGTATAATAAGGAGAGGGTAGACATTTTGTTAAAACAAGCTTAATTTGGGGATGTTGATAAATACAGAATGGTGTGTATTTTAATAGTCAATGTAATATGAGGATTTGTACTAGATAGGGGGACAACTTACTTGCTATTAGCATATATTTCCAACGTGATTTTACTACAAGTTCTTGAATTAAGTTTGCTTTTTGAATTTGCCGCAAGTGTGTACTTGTAGTATTTAACGTCTTTTGTGGTTTCTTGATTTCCTTTCTTATTAGTATTGACTTGCATTTAAGAAAACATTGTATTTCATTTGAATATCTTTTTTAAAATTCCTTAATCCTTAGTTTGGTTGGGAGTGCAAATCTTTATCTAGATGGTTACTAATAAACGAAAATGGGTGGTGAAGTTTTAAACATTTGCATTCGAGAGCCCTCTGCCATACGCTAACCTAAGAGCCTAGTTTGCTTTCAAAGGATGTACGGTCCTTCTATACTTTTGCGCATCGAAAATTATTTTTTCGACATAAAGGATTGCAAAACAAGAAGAAGAATGCGAAGTGATATGAATATCTTCTTTCCAATTGCTACAAGTAGGCAATATTGGCAAAATGATGATTGAAGGAATTGAAATTCTTATAAGTTACGTTATTAACAAAATATATGAAGTACTTACATCGCTCTGTATGTATAGGATATTGGCAGATACAAAGTAAGTTCATTCGAGCCAATAGTGAAATCAGTGTCAATACTGAATTTTTCGCAGTAAAATCCTGCAGAGAAGCTGCTGTAATAGGTTTGTGGATAGCCCGAACCATATACGTAGTAGAGGTACCAAGAACCATGGTTGAAGAACTGGCAGTTTGCAATCGAGGAAGTACTGCAATATGAAGACCCATCACTTCTCCTCCATGAAGTCCCATACTTTACATGGACCTGTATCAAGACAATAATGAACGTATTTAGCAATGACGGCCACAGTCTAATTCGAGTACCTTTTGGGATGGTCTACTATGAACTTAACTCATTGATGTGCTTATGGGGATGTTGAGGCCCTGTCCACACTACACAAACTAACCTAGGTTCGCCCCAGGTTAGTTTAATCTAGGGCGAACCCAGGTTGTGTCCACACTGAAGTTACCTAATTTACAGTGTTGACAGAAACTTGGGGCGAACCCAGGTTAAGAGAATCTACGCATGTACAGTATTTTTCCAAAAATCGCAATGATAACAAAGCTTGCGATACTGTAGTTGAAAGAATATTTTTTTTTAGTAAGTAATGTCGGGAAAGGCCGTAGGGCCTACAACAAAGCCCCGACAAAGGAAAAACTGAGCAATGTGGGGAAGTTTAAGTAGAAAGGGAGGCAAGATCAAGTTTGTTGATGTTAGATTTAAAAGATGACAAATTATAGGATTCAGGGAAAGTAGTGGGTGGCAATGAGTTCCACAGTTGAGAAGTTCTAGGAATGAAAGATGATTTGTGAGCTGGAGTCCGTGGATTAGGTAGCATAACTTGGAAAGGGTGTGAATAGGTAGAGCTTCAGGTGGTTCGAACACGCCTCACTGGATCAGGAATAATATTCTTGATTTCCTGAGAGCAATGTCCGTGAAAATAGCGGTAGAAAATGGAAAGATCTGCAACAAGATGACGATGGGAGAGAGACTGTAGAGAATTAGTGAGGTTTGGATTGTTGATGAGACGGATAGCTTTAGACTGTACTCTTTCAAGAAGATGGAGAGAAGATTTAAGAGCACCACCCCAGACATGAGAGCAGTACTCCAGAGAAGGACGAATCTGGGATTTGTATATAGTTAGTAGTTGAGAAAGTGAGAAATAACCACGGGCTCTAGAAAGAAAGCCAGGTTTCTGAGATGCATGCTTTGCTATGGAATTGATATGGGGTTTCCAAGTGAGATTAGATGAAATAGAAAGACCAAGTTGAGTGATAGAAGATGAAATGTCCAGTTTATGGTCGTACATGAAAACAGGGGGGAAATCTTGGTGATGTTTACGTGATATGACAAAATGTGTTGTATATTCTTGATTGAACTTAACAAGGTTGTCGTTGCCCCACTTCTCTACATTTGTCAAGTCATTGGTGAGAAGTGAGGCTGAAGTGTTACGATGTGGTGAAATATTAGAATAGGCAAGGTGTTGTGGATTGGATGAAAAAGATGAACTTAAATAAGTGTCATCAGCAAAGGAGAAAGTACTGGAAGATGTAGAGGAAGGCAGGTCATTTATGAAGAGGATGAACAGAACAGGAGAGATAATAGAGCCCTGAGGTACACCTGAGTTGGTAGAATGAGGATTAGAGAGGTAGCCATCGACTCTAATTGCAATTGACCTATCAGATAGAAAGATAGAAATCCATGTAAAGAGGATGTGTTGGAGACCGAACATTGGCAGTTTAGCAAGAAGACTATTGTGTTAGACACGATCAAACGCCTTAGGTATTCAAGAAAGATCACTCTACCCTCACCACAGGGTTCTAGAGCAGAGGACCAAGTATGAGTAGCATAGGCTAAAAGGTGATCGATAGATCTGGCTTGTTGAAACCCATATTGATGATCAGAAAGACGGTTGTTTGTTTCAAGGAAAGCAAGCAGTTGTTCCGTGATAATGATATCTATAGTTTTAGAGATGAGAGAAGTGATTGCAATAAGGCGATAGTTTGAAGGGTCATATTTGTCACCTTTTTGGGGGATAGGGAAAATGTGGGCGAATTTCGAAGAGGAAGGGAAAATACCAAGATTGTAGGAAAGTTGGAAATGCTTGTTGAGAACAGGGGCGAGTTTAGGGGCACAGGACTTTAGAACTATAGCAGGTATACCATCACGTCCACTAGATTTGGAGGTGTTGAGCTGAAGAAGGATTTTCCGGACTTTTCGTTTAGAGAACTTATTAGGGGACATTGTGATGGTGGATGTGGGGTAGAGAGGAGCTTGGAAATCTTGGTCATCAAGTTTGGAATTGGAAGCAAAGGTTGATGCGAAAAGGTTAGCTTTAGAGGAAGGAGTGCATGAAGATGAGCCAGAGTTGCTTTTTTAGAGGTGGAAAAGAAGAATGGCAAAAGCTTTGTGAGACAACTTTGTTTAAGGACCAGAAAGAGCGAGATCCTGTTTGACATGAAGCAATTTTATTGGTAATGCGTTTGACAAGAGGATTTGGCATGATTGATGGTTTTGGAGCATAGGTTACGAGCTTGTACAAATAGGGCTCTTGAATGTGGAGTTTGGTGTAGTTTCCATTGTTTAAAACGGTGGTTTTTATGTTTGACAGCTTTTGCACATTGTGAAGTGAACCACTTTGGAGATGACTTTTTGCCATGCTTGATTCAATTTTGTAACAAGGATTCAGAATAACATGCCTCCTGTACATGCGTAGATTCTCTTAACCTAGGTTCGCCCCAAGTTCTGTCAACACTGTAAATTAGGTAACTTCAGTGTGGAAACAACCTGGGTTCGCCCTAGATTAAACTCGCCTGGGACGAACCTAGGCTAGTTTGTGTAGTGTGGACACGACATATGTAATCGATTATTTATGCACGAAAAAATTGCCCTCCAGCAACTAAAATATTACATATGCATATATACATTTTAAATAATATATTAAGAAACAAAATTAACAGGCATAATGGCAAGTAATACTAATATTGCTGCTCTTCCAGGGGGTCGTGTTTTCAGTTATTATTTTTGACCAGCCAATAGATGTGCTTTTAATTTATTTTTGAAGCATTTGAGAGTTGAGGCCTCTCGTTTATCAACAGGCATATAATTCCATAATTTTAGAGCCGAGTATTTGAAGCCATTTTTTGCACGTTAAGTATTTAGTCTTGGAATTTGAAGATCATGGCAATTCCTTGTTTCATATTTTGAGTTGACTGACCTTAACTCAACTTTATCCCAAAGACTTTCAGGGCTTAACTTGTTTATAATTTTATACGTCATAACTAGTCAGTCAAACGAGATTAGATTGCGGACGTTCAGCCAATCACAGGGCCAGTTATCTTTTACTCTAGCAGTTTCAATTATCAGCTGGGCTCTATTCTGCAATCTTTGGAGAGTTTCGATTTTTCTCACTGGAAGACATCCCCAGATTACATCTGCGTAGCGAAGATGACTTTCCACAATAGCATAATAAACACTACATAGCTTGGACTGAGGTTGAATGTTTTTCAGCTTCTTTAGTGAAGCACGTCCTCCACAGATCTTGCTCTTAATACTTTTAAATTGCTCATCTCAGTTCAGATATTCATCCACCATTACTCCTAGTGATTTAGTATTAGAAACTCGCTTAATTTCCTTGCTACCTAACTCTAATCCAGTCGGAGCCTTTGTACCCTTTGCTTTCATCGGATGACCTATGATCATATATTCAGTTTTTGAGGGGTTGGGACTAAGCTTCTTCACTCTCATCCATTCAGTAATGTTATGCAGCTCAGCTTGCGCATCAGCTACTAGTTTCTCTTTGTCATTCGATGCTATTGTTATATTGGTATCATCAGCATAGACGTTCGCTTTCGAGCATTTTAAGCATCTTTCAAAATCATTTAAATATAATATTAATAGGAGGGGGCCTAGGCAGGAACCTTGAGGTATACCACATGTAACTTCCATCTTTTTAGATTTCTTGTCATTTAGTGAACAGTATTGTTGTCTGTTATGTAGGTAAGATTTAAACCAGTTCCCAGGGATCCCTCTGATGCCATACGACATCAGTTTTTCGACCACGATTCTGTGATCTACCGTATCGAATGCTTTTTTTAGATCTAAAAAAATCGTTAGATTCAGTTTTTTGTGTTCTATATATTTTCATACCAGGAATCTGTGCTACAGGTCAGAGATGTTACCGTCGAGTATAGTTTTTGGAATGCAGATTGATTTGTAATGATTATCTTGTTTGTCATCAGGAACTCATAAAGCTGGTCATGAACTATTCTCTCCAAGATCCTTGAGAAAACCGAGATGACTGAAATGGGCCTATAGTTATTGACATCACTTTTTGCACCTGATTTGAAGGTAGGGGTAATTCTGGCAATGTTCAAAATATCTGGATAATCTCCATTTGTTAGCGACGAATCAAAAATCATTGTCAGAGGTTTTATAATAAGATCCCCTACATCTGTAATGATAGTTGTTGGGATCTTATCTGGACCCGCCGCTTTTCCATTCTTCAAATTTTTAATAGCATTACGCATATGAGTTTCATTTATAGTTTTGAATATCAGTACGTTTGACTCAGGTGTAATGTAGCAGAGACAATCATCGTCTGGATTCGAAGTGATCTTCTCTGCTAGCTTAGGACCAACTAAAGCTAATTGGTGATTCATTTTCTCCACTACATCCCGCTCACGTGTTAGATATTTACCCTCTACTTGTAAACTGGAGAATGAAACTGTCTCAACATTTTTTACGAGTGCGTTATCTATTCGCCACATTTTCTTAGGGTCTCCTATATTTTCTTCGATTAACCCATTGTAATAATCCCTAATAGATATACGTATCCTTTTTGTTACTTGATTACGCTTCCTTTCGTAAGCCGACCATATTTCGGGAGGGTTTTCCGCTTGCACCTTCAGTTTATCTCTTTCAAGAATTGATCTTTTCAGAGACGGGTAAGCCATGGAGTGAAGTCACTTCGAACCCTTTTACGTCTTAATGGTGCATGGATATCCAAGATTGATTCGAATTTCTACTGAAATATGGTCGCCATCTCCGTGGTATTATCACAATACGGACTGAGGATAGTTTCCCATTCTACCTGCTGTATGTCATTTCGGAAATGTGATTTATTGTTTTTCTCATATTGCGAGATTTAATTACTTTTTGCTTTTTACTTTTGAAACTTCGCCAAGCATTGATTTTCCGACCAGATAGTGTTCAACCATCCCAGTTTTAATTACATCCGCCTCTGTAATATATTTGGCATGTGAGGAAGAGAAATGGTCAATTAGTGTATTACTTGTTCTTTGCTCTCCTGATTCTGTCGTCGTAGTAGCAACTCGCGTATAACTTTTGATCAACTGCACGCGTTGGCATTCAGAGCAGATCGACTTGAGCTGTTTGGCATTTACGTTCTTGCTGCATTTTAAGTCACAGTTTGTGTCTCCGATCAAAATGATGTCCTTCTCTTCTCTATCTAGGCCCTTGAAAATGTCCCGTAGATTTTCAAATGCAAGCTCATCAGTACCTGCAGTTGGAGGTCGATACCAGCTTACAAGATGTATTGATTTGGCATGGATATTTTGGGATACTTCAAGAGAGATCAGCTCCAGTTTGTAACTTTTTATCTTGATAATGGGTTTTGGAAAATTTTCCTTTACATATGCTGCTACCCCTCCCCCGTTGCTATCCCTATCATTCCGATATATCCTATACCCATTAATTGAGACTTCAGAGTCGTTTACTTTACTATCGAGACGTGTCTCACGAACGCCAATAATATCAATAATGTTATCATGCAGGATAATTCCAAGTTCGAATTTGTGTTTTCGAAGGGAAACTATATTCAAGAAAGCAATTTGTAGACCATTTCTCTTCCTTGGTTGTAGGCTACTCCTGTTGATTATTTTATTCTTATGGCTGATACACCCCTAGCAGTATTGAAGAAACTTGCTCAAATTACCAAGAAAATTTTCGCGAACCACCGTCATTCAAGTGTAAACTATCCTTCCATAAATTACTGTGTATGATGTTATCGTTATTTATGAAGTCTATGCCTCTAATACTTAACTCTTCACTAAGGAGTTCATTGACTTTTCTTGCTTTCGCATTCAGAGTCTGGTCATCTTTCTCTTATAGATAGAAGAGTATGCCACACGTGCTGATGGATTCTTTTTCTGATCTGACTCCATGGAATTCATTATGACTTCCGTTAGATCTGAGGGTGATTTGTCACTCACATTGTTCGTTCCTGCATGTACTATGATGACGTCAGAGTTGTCGCTGCCATCTACCTTCTTCTTTACCTCTTCAACTTTCATTCCTGGTTTAAACCTGACCTCAACACTCAGTGATCATTGTCTAATTTTTCCCCTTTTATGTGTCTTAGTAGTAAGTCTCTTACTACCAATACAATTAGCTTCTTAGCTATCACTCTTTCGTTTCTTTCAGCAAGTATTTCTTTTGCTCCTCCAGCTACAGCATCTCTTGGCTTGCTGGACTGCTGTTTCTTCTTGTTTCTATGTCTGTAGTTCTTACTCTGCAAAGTTTTGCTGAAGTTCAGGTCATTCTCCTTCCGCTATATCGGTCTTTGTCATGATTATACCAATTGCCTCAGTATTCATTTCATTATTCGATGTTAGTTCGTGCAGTCCGTAGACATGCAGTCCGCTTCAGATGGGTACTATTATTGCGTTGTTATTTACTCCTCCTCCTTTGTGTAAACAGTATGCTTGCCGCTGCCTTGCTTTTGACATCACACAAAACCCATTTGACATTTGTCTTCTTGATTTTATCCTTCTATGGAAAAGTCTTCTTCCCTACCCCACAGTAGCTCTTGCATTCTCTCAGACGGCTACTTGCAGGCCTTCTGTACTAATTTTCTCGTGTCTCAAGCGTCTCAGTGGTCCAGCGTCTTTTGAAGTATGCAGTCTTTGGTGGGTCAAGTCCCTTTTGTCAAGAAGCTCTTCAAACTTTTTGTGTGGGATAATTATCTTAAACTTGCGCTTTGCGACGATTTTTGCCAATTCTTCATTAGCCATGCTTCATTCAGGGGCGTGGCCAGGGCTATAAAAGTGGGGGAGCATAAATGAAAATCTTTAGCCACTCCCTCTACTTCTCTGAAGATTTGCTACTACACCCTCCCCCCACTTATTTTCTCATCGATTTTAAGGAAATCCCGAGCACTGACTTGGCAAAAGTGGAGGGGCAATTGCCCCCATACCCCTGTGGCCACGCCTCTGGTTTCATAGTATTTAAACTTGCAATAAGGGGTCGTTTATCATTTATCCTTTAGGTTGGGACTGAAGAGAAATGTTTAATTTTTTTGCTACTCAGCCTTGTGCACTATAAAAATAATAGCTACCCAGCCAGTAGAGAGCTATTAAAAATATGCTATTCAACCTTCCAGAAATAAAGAAAATGATATACTCAATCTTAAGGCTGCCCAAAAAGTCATTTGCCCAACCTATTTCTCTTCCGCGCAACCAAAAGCATAAATAATGAGCGGTCCCTAACATTCACGCTCTGTACTTGCTACTAGTTTCTGAAATCAAAGAACACTAAGATAGCTTGGTTTGATACCCCTTTGACAAATGCAAGAAGTACAAAAAACGGCCTAGCCGTTAGCTTTAAAAGGACATCAAATCTGACAACAATGTTGTGATCTGTAATCATGAAAACTGCTTTTCTAAATACCTTATTATGTGACCTGGAAAACACGAGCAAATTGAATCCCAACCTTAAAGAGCTATTCAATATGCATTAACAGTAACTTGAAGTGCAAATCTAGTTGTACTTTACAGCCGCCTTAAACATTCCCATTGTCTTGGTTGGATATTTGTGGAGATTTGACAATAGGCCAGCGACACCGCAAAATGGGTAGCTTATAGTATCAACATGTTTGTCCAGTATTCTATGAGACATATCTGGTAGTGTAATGGGCGAGTCCTATGCCTACGAAACCATTTTGCCCTTGGGCTTTTCACCAAGCTTTCAGTATTTGCTTATTAAGTCCATTTCTGCACCAAATCGTGTGCAAAACCTGCTTCTTCAATAGACCCCAAGAGCTTGGGCGCCCAATGGAATTTTGCTAGCTTCAATCTTCGTCAGCTACGGAGAGTTACGCCACTGACTATGCTCAAAATTTATCAACTAGATCAGACAACTCTCCGATTGGATTAAATGAATCTATGTAAATTGAGCGAGAGGAAACGCTACTTCATGAATTTAATTTTATTATTTCTTTATGTCCGAAAACCAAAGTAAATCCTTATTCTGAAATTCTTGAGTTTTCCAAAGAATCAGGAACCATGGAAGAAGGGCTGTAGCTACACTAACACCGAAAACTTCGGCATATTTAAGTTCCGGACAAAAAAACTTTGGCAAAAACACTTTCTGAAAAAAATTTCAGTTTGGACAAAATTTCGGCCAATTTTTCATATTTTCGGCACCCATAGGAATGCAGCTCTAGATCCCTTTTTCTTGTTAGAAACCAAAACGATGTTGCATAGAGAAACGAAAAATGAATCAAAATTCTGCAACAGCAGTGCAAGTTGATAGGACGGCCAACACAACTATTGTGTAAATGCAAGGGAACACTGATTGTAGGTTGATAGCTAGTGGATCTTATGCTCTGCTTATTTTCTCTTCTATATTGCACACATCACATATAATATTACTGCCACTGTGGATCATTGGTCAGGTTCTTTTTGAACTGCATTGCTAGGAGGGGGCAGTCTGAGAGATGGACAATGCATGGTTGTCGTCATTGTCACCAAGGAATCGGATATGGTGTGATCAGCTTAGCAATGGACAATGGCAGCAAGTAATCCCACCCTGTAGAGAATGCAAAACTAATTTTCGTGGAGAGCGTCCGCTATCTTCAGTCTTGATTACATGTATATGCATAGTATTCTAAAGCGGGCAGTCTTTTTAATGTCTGAAAAAAAATCAAGGCTTCCCCAAAGATTAATCTCTTGGAAAACGAGGTACTTGTTACTGATGATAGAGAAGTAGCAAATATATTTAAT
>OLMO02000238.1:6081794-6149876 GCA_900291935.2 Cassiopea xamachana
CATCTACATGTATTAGATCATGTATTGATACCCCCTGAAAAGAATATTCTGAGAACTCTGAAAAGAGGAATCTTTACTCAACCAATAAAGAACTACGGTGCTCCAAGAATTGTTTGCATCGCTGGAAATCTGACGGTTGCAGCTGCAACGGTTGCAACTGTCTGTATCCGCCCCTGATTGGATACAAGGCTAATGTTTCAACATGTGTGGATCACGTTTACTGTCAATTTTTGCTGTATTCATTGTTTGTGTGCACTGTGGAAACGACTTTCAGTTGTTAGGCAGGCATAGTTGGAGGTGCAAGAAGAGCTTAATAACACGAGCGAGCCAAACGAATCCGAGAAGACCGCTGTACAAGGGGATTCAGAACCTGTCAGTGGCTGTAATATCGTTAAATGTGTCTGTGGAAACGAGTGCAAAGGAATGAAAGGGCTAAAAATGCACTAAAGGCGGTGTCCAGTCATGGACAATACGGAATTTGTCAGCCATCACAATTTGAATAGTCAAACATTGACCCTGCGATGTTGCAACTGAACAACAGCTAGAGGAAGTGGCTGTTGAGCGACTCAATGTATTTACATTAAAGCTTGGGATTAAGCTGGCTAAAGCCTGGTTTTCATATGTCGTAATTCATCGGCGATGATCGCCGATATAGAGCTTCCTGTTGATCGGGGATCATCCCCTATGAACAAAGAGCATGTAATGGCGCCAAAGCTCTGAGGGTGGAACGGGAAGATTCATTACATTTGAAGAGCGTTCCTTTGAGTGAATTAGAGGTGAAAACACATATCTTATCCATAATTTTACTTTGGAGGAATACACAGCGTATTTTCCAACAGAAGAAATGCAGCAAAGAAGCTATTTTAGGAGCGTGAAGTTAAATTGAAGGGCAGATATTACGCTCTCTTAGAAGTTGTCATAATAAGAGTGTTATTTTCGTTTTCTTCGTTGGATTCTTGTACTCTCAAGCGAGAGCGCATCATCTACTTGGCTCATGCGCTCCAAGTCTCTCTCCCAACGTGACAAGAAGCATGATCACTAACAAAAAATCTTGCAATCTATTGTTTATCTTTCTATTGGTCATCGGGAACCATCGGGAAAGTCAAGCATGTTTAACTTTCCCGATGATCGAGGATGATCCCCGATGGTCGCCGATAGAGTAGTTTTCATAAGTCAAAAGCAATTGGGGACAATCCATGGATGAAACTATCAAATTTATGAACGCTACTATTTACAATTTCTTTAAGCTCAATTACTGAACGTATATGTCCTCTAATCAAACTATTGAAAATTTTCAGAAATACTACGACTTAACTGTTAAGCAGCTCAAAAAGAGCTAGCGACATTGAAACATCAAGGAGAAACGTCTCACTTTTACCAGGCATTAAATATGTAACTAGCCTCCTTTGTTAAAACCTGAGAACAACCCCAAGTGCTTCTAATAAACAGCTGGTTACTGACAAGTACGATTATCAATTAGGTTGAAACTTCTGGAACTTTGATAAGAATATACTTGAGAAGGGATCTTCTATTATGCTTTCCTTTTCGAGAGATCATTGCACAAGAGTCTTCCACCATTTCTTCCACCGATGAAAAAGTTACTACCGTAATACGCAGAATGAAGACATCTGACCCCCCTGCCCCCTGGACAAGATATCCGTTAGATTCCTTAAGCGGTGTCGGTACCTAAGATCGTTTTAAACTGACATAATTCGTGTTATTTGGGAATTTGGCCACATTCCTGCAAATTGGAAAAAAGCCTGCAAGGTCTTGAGTTCATTAAAAAGGCAGTAGAGATGATCCTGCCAATTTCAGGCCCATCACTCTGGAGTCAGTTACTTTGAAAGTATTTACCCCTTGCTTTCGTGATTCTATTCTCTCCTTTCTTTAAAAAAATGATTTTATTGAAGCAGAAATCCAAAAAGGCTTTATTCCAAAGATGGCAGGGGCTCTTGAGCATGCTTTTATGATGGCCAATATTATAGACAAGGCCTCCACCAAGCAGCGATCCTTAATTATAACTTTATTAGTGTAAAGAACGAAGTAAAAACACCAACTTTCTCCAAAATATCTACTTAACATTTTGATCAAAACTCAATAACAGCAACGTGTGATGATGAATGTGAGAACTGAACACAACAACAACATCAATACAAAAAGGGTCTAGTAACTAGTTCATATAGCTCTTGACAAGTTCTTGACAATTAGACTTCAAAAATGTTTTCTGTGAAGTACACCACAAGTTAATTCAAGAAGTGCTCTTAAATCACCATATCCCTGCCAAACCTAAAGATTTGATGTTAAGCCTCTATACTAATTTCCACACGTCCGTCCTCACGGATGATAATCTTACTCCTGCTATTCCTGTTCGTCGAGGTGTTCTTCAGGGTGACTGCCTTAGCCCTTTACTATTCAACACGTGCTTTAATACATTTATACAATATATTCGCGAAGATAAGTATAAGCAACTTGGCTTCTCTTCCCAAGATAAATTGGATTGTCTTTTCAAACCAATTCATTTGTTCCAGTTTGCTGATGATTCAGCCGTTGTCACAACCAATGAATGTGAAGATCAACTTCTTCTGAATTGTTTTACCAAATGGTGTCAATGGTCAGATATGCTAATTAGAATGGATAAACGTGTGCGGTTTGGGATCGAGAAATTCTATTCCCGTTCTCTACAAAATGAACCAAAGCTGTTTATTAATAATGAAATTGTACCCACAGTCAAATCTGGTGATTCCTTCAAATACCTTAGTCGCTATTTCAACTTCGACATGGACAATGAAGTCCATAAAGAGAAGCTTAAATCCTCTATCTCTGATGTGCTAACTCGTATTGATACCCTTCCAGTCTTGCCTAAGAATAAATTACAGTTATTCGCTGAAGCTATCCTACAAATTGTTTACAACTTGTGAGGAAAGAACGCTCACGACATTCATTATTGTTCCAAATATTGTAAAATGTGTTTTACGATATAGATAGTGCAAAAGAAACTTTTAACATTGGCTTCGTTGTTGTTGTTATAGTCCTGTTTACACTACACAAACTAACCAGGGTTCGCCCCAGGGTAAAACTAACCCAGGTTAGTTGTAGTTGCGTTTACACTTGTGTATTCCAAATTTGTAGCGTAGACGAAATCTGGGGCGAACCTAGGCTAGTTTAGTATCAACGCGTGCGCAGAAGGGAAAACCACAGTGAGAGAATTCTTTTACTAACTGAGGTTCTTTTCAAGCCATTTTCAGTCTTTAACCTCTTTGCGAACTTCCCAAAGGTCTGCCTCTGAAGCAAAAAATGCTTTTTCAGCCCGAATCCTAATATGACCTGTAAAAACTTCAGTATCTTTCAAGCAGCGGTTCTAACAATGTTTATATACATCGCGCATATTTAATTCATTGAGCGAAAGCAGGAATTCCCTAAATATTGAGAAATTTCTGCTGTTCTGTTGAAATGTATACAGCGCTTTGTTAATTAAGTATGCATAGAGGAAAAACTAACCCAAGTTCGCCCAAGGCTTTCGTTTTGTTTTTACTACATGCTAACTTAATGTAACCTCGTCAGTCAGATAGAAATTACCAGTATTTAGAGAGAACTGTATTTCTAATTTTAATTTTAATTGGAATATATATATATATATATATATATATATATATATATATATATATATATATATATATATATATATGAGACGTTTCATATATATACATGGGAAGATTGCGGGACCATTAAAAACTTTGGTACCGATGGAAATATCTTCCAACTCCCTACCTGCATTATATGAGGACAGGTCACTAAGAAAAGATTTTGCTGCATCTCGACAATCCTCTCTGATAACAGTCTGATCATGAATAATGCATTTCATGTACCGCTGTTTTCTACAACTCCACACTAGAAGAAGGAGTAGGTACTGGTCAGTGTAGCTGAAGACAGAAACTACAACCAACTTTGTCGGCAGAATTTAGGCCATGACCTGTAAGCTTTTGTTATATTTAACGCATAGCTACGGCCAAGCGATTCCCTAAAGGATGTCCTGCATCGATGGTTTTTCCATTGACTATGTTATCTCATAGAAATCTCCCACGTAGCGTATACGGGTTTATGTTCTCATTGTAATCAAGCAAAGAGAACTGATTTTAACCAATCAGCGTACAATTCCGGTTCAAGCATCATTGAATAGGATCTATGGAGTTGTAAGCTATTTCCTAACTCAATGGCTATTTCGCATACAATGCAAATTTTTACGGCCTTTATTTTGTACAAAGGAAATCTTACAGATATAGCCAAATTGACGCAAGCACAATTATGGTGGATTTGCCTTAGCCATACTTCGCCATATATAAATACAAAAATACATATAAGTAGGCCAAGTGAACAAGCATGTTTCAACTGAGGTCAAAAAGTAGCAAACCAAAGTATGCATTCATCCTTCGCAGCGAATTTGCTGACAGCACAAAAACGGAACTTATCTTGCAGTTCTTAGAAGTATTTTTCAAACTATTGAATACAATGCATCATGCATGATTAACTAAGAATAGAGTAGCAGTATTTCAATGGGTTCAAGACCATACCAAATCAGACCGCACTTCACAACAGCGAAGACGTTAGTCGAAAATGTGGTTCAAGGTTTTTCTACTGACAGCGATTGCTTGGAGCGCTCAAGCGTCCCATTTTCGCGGCTCGTTCATAACATGGGTTGTGAATCAAACCGACTACAACTACTATCCGGCAAATAACTATGCCTCAACGGCAAAGGTAAGAGCTATAGCTGTTTGCTTGAATCTTAAACTTTCTTGTCTCACCTTCAAAGTATTCTTTTTCAACATACCCGCTGTAGAAGCCACGCAACACAGACGGAACATGAAGTATAAAAAGTTAAAGACCTGTTCATGATTGTGGTCTGAAAGCAACTAAGTTGAAACCTGAAAATATTTGGTTAAGCTAGGCGATCTTTTTGCTATTATTAACCATGAAGAAAATGCTCTTTGATAAAGCAGACAGATTTAGTGATCGCTAATATCCAATTGGTTGTCGTAAGACGCGAGTAAGTCGCGGTTTGCACTTTTTTGGTGCGTGTTAATTAAGATATGGGATTTATTTCAGATAAATCAGTTAGTGAATTATCAGATCTGTTCTACTAGGACAGATACGTTTGATGTTTAGAATAAAGGACTTTCAAAACAAATTGACCTCATTTGACGAGCACAACAAAAGCCAGTGATGAGCAGATTTGGTGAATTCGGCTACGGGAATGTATATCCGTGAATGGCAGAATGTATGAAGACAAAAGCTGACTGCTGATCACAAATCTATAACAGCAGATGCTGCAAGATTATCGAGTGTCGAAAACACTAATGTTACAAGAGCGGTAGCTTGATGTTGCACGCACAGCAATGCGCTTGGGCGTTCGAGCAAACAGGCGCGTGTTGACTATTGTTTAAGTCACTGTAATCTAATCTGCTTGTACAGTAAGAGGTTAAGGAGAGTTGAAGTAAAAGATTTTGACATGAACAACGTTAGACTCACCTTTGCATTGACGTGCTTTTGGGTAATGAAAATTGCGAGAAAAAGACAGATACGCGGTGTCTGTGAAAGGGCGTTGAATATTCCCGTGCGATCAGTCCTTTTCATATTGTTCACTGCATTGGGCGATGAAGATCTTTCGATATTGATGAACCTAAGATTGTAGGAAACGGTGTTCGTGGACTATTCACTGCTTGCATACTTCAAGTGAGTAAAGGTGGCAAGTTATTATACTGCTTCACAAAGAGTAACTAAGTTTCTGTTTTCAGCAAAAGTGTTTGCATTTCGTTTCAATTTTTTCTTTGAGTTTTTTAAAAGAATATGTATCATAACTGAATAACCATCTGCTTTGGAGGTAGTTCGTGAAGCGAGCTTGTATCTATCTTCTGGGAGCCATTTTCTTAACACTTTGATATTGAGTGAGCGCGTAATGGAAATTGTGGACAGAAGTTTATCGCATGATTAGCGAACGGCTTCTAGCACAATCGCATTTACATTTGCATACCGCAAGCAAGCCCTAGCTAGCGGAACTGAGGCTATAAAGAGCGAGCAGCCAGATCAGAAGCTTGATTCTTTATTGTCTACAGATAAGTTTGGATAGCCTGTGTACAGACTCCACTTGTTTGCTTGAAAGCAGATTAGTTGAGTTGAATTCAGATAGTTTTTCTTGCTACAAGTAGAACGATTTTCAACTCAACTAATCACAAGCTAGGTACAGATGTTTCAGTAACACCACCCAAGCGTTGTAGATACTTATTGTCTATGACAAGGCGTTGTCTCTTGAGTAGGAGTCTGGGCTCTACCTTTAGACCGCACAACACATATATTTGCTTCGTTAACTGGCTTTCTCCGAAAACAGATTGTTTTTCACTTCCTCTTGAGTTCCTCGATTTTCCTTACCTTTACATCAGCAATTCTCTAAACACAATTAGCATTTTCTATCGTACATATGATATGAAGTATGCATTTTAATGTCTAATTACAAGCAATAGAGAATGAATGCTTCATACAAGTTCTTTCCAGAAGACTTTCCAATATGAGAGTAGACTTTCGTATGTCCGGTTTACACGCGCAAATTCATTTAGGAACTTGCTCATAGGCAAAATTTCGATCAGATTTCGGGCTCTCAGGTTGCGCTCGTGCTTCTATTCGATCGCTTTTGATCCGCTGCGACAGTGTAGCGGGTCAACCTTGCGCTCATGATAGTAAACGTAATTCGATGCACTTTTGCATCTGTTATCCGAACTAATTTTAAAACTTCTAGGAAAGATATAGACTTTTTGTACCTGTAAAGACCTAACATTAGTCCAGTACAATGTAAACACAAATGATCCACAAAACTTCTCAATTGACTGAAAAGTGCTCCGGTACAGCGTGAGTGTGGTATCATTTCCTGAGAAAATACGAGGAGCGAGACCCTGTTTTGGGTATTTTGTGCATAGGACGAAGGTTCCAAGAGTTTACTTTTAGGGAGCAACAAAAACATCCAAGTTTTATATGCATTCTTCATGATGAGGCGCTACCTTTATTGTAGGATCATGGGCTCTACCAAAAAATCACATGATGCTAATATTTGCTCTGTTTTGGTGATTAGTTATTTTCAGTAAACAAATTTCCTTGATTGCCCTAACATTTCCATGCAAATAAACAAGAAATTCAAATCATATTGGGTGCAATAAGCCCAGAGCCTCTGTTATTGCAACTTGGCTAGTGGGGGAAAATATGAGAGGGCCCATAGCTCATACAAAAAGCAAATAAATATACTGAACACCAGTACAAGGGCCGTGGCTAGAAATTTCAGTGGGCGGGTGTCGGGTACAATTCTGCCAAGTTATAAAATGTCTTGCCATGATGTTGCTAATCATCTAGAATGTAATGCCCTTAAAATAACAGAATGGTTTCCTAACAATGTCATGAAGCTAATTGAAGACAAGTGCCATTTAATGATTTATGGAGTGAAGGGAGATACTGAAGTAACTATCAAAATAGGAGAGACATGTATTAAAGAAAGTAAAGAACAAAGACATCATTAGTCTGTTCACAAACGTCCCATTGGATGAGACCATAGAGATTTGTGCTGATGCTTTGTATCGAGGTCACCTTGATTGCCCGCCATTCCGTGAGGACACATTCAGGGAATTGATGCTAATTGCTACACGAGGAGTTGAATTTAGTTTCAACAACCATATGTATAAACAGTTAGACGGTGTGGCAATGGGTAGCCCCTTGGTCCGGCATTAGCAAACATCTTTGTTGGCTTTCATGAAAATAGACTTTTTGACAACACCGCAAAACCAGGTGTCTACTTTTGATATGTGGACGATAGTTTTGTCGTCTTTGGTTCCAAGCTGGATTGTGACCACTTTCAACAAAAACTGAGCTTGCTACATCCAGCTCTAATATTTACCGTAGAGAAGGAGCAAAACAACTCCTTGAATTTTCTAGATGTTTTGGTAGAGAAAACGGGCACTGGATCTCTTACCAGCATTTACAGGAAACCAACGTTTACTGGGAATACATCCGTTGGAATTCCTTTAGCCCATAGACAAGAAAGATGAGCATTATCAAAACTTTAGTTCACAGGGCATTTATGATTTGCTCTAGCACTAAATTAGGCTCAGAGCTCGACAAAATAAAACAACTGCTCATGGAAAACAGATATCCAGCAGATGTTAGGCAACTTTGCAGCAGAAAAAACATTTGGTCCAGAGAAGTGCCCGGTATACCTAAAATTGCCCTGGATTGGTAACGTTTCATCAAAGTTTTGCAAAAGCAAATTAGTAAAGCCATTACATCTTGTTTCTATGTTGTGAAGCCCCGTGTGGTTTACAACACAAGAGTTATGCTACCATCTGCTTAAAAAAGATTGCGTTCCGACCACTCAAAAAGTTGTGTAGTTTATGAATTTTCATGGAGCTCGGTATGTAGGACTCACTACGCAGAGATTAGCAGACAGAATAAAACAATATGTCCCCACGAGCATAAGGATGAAAAGTAGCACCGCAAGAGAACAGCCACCTCGTATGTATAAAAACAACAAGTCTAACATTACTTGTGAGTCGGTCATAGGACAACACCTAATAGCAATTCCAGAATGCGCCTAAACAGATACAGATGACAATTTTCGGATCATTGGGCAAGCATGATCGTCTTAACATTTAAGTGTTTTGGAATCTGTTTACATCAGACTGAAAACCCAGTCTTGTGTAGACAAAAATCAGACCACCAAATGAATAACCTGGAACTCCTCTCCTTAGAGATTAAACCTAAAAAAACAAGGTATTTTTTTGTCTCCTGGTACCGACCACCAACCGCTAATGTAGACGATGGTACCTTCAGAAATCTAAGAGCCGTTTTGATGAGACTTGATTGGCAAGATAAGGGAATTATTCTTATAGGAGACACCAATTGTGATCTAATGGATAATATAAATGGCAACACAATTTAATAGCTACTTTTCGTTATATGTAACTTAGTTCGTAGATTGTTTTTTCTTTTTTTCTGTAATTATGCTGAAGGGTTTTGTGTATAAAACTTGAATATGAATATGAGTATATTTTCTCACTGGGACTCTTCAAGTAAACAATGGTTAATAGGTTCTAATTGGCCACTCTTGGGGCCAATTAGACGCATCCTATCACATGTAACCGCATCTGGATATATATTTCGGTTAACCTCTAAGTCACTATCCGGCGTTTTCATACTCTGATGAGTGTTGGACGAAAAGAAAAAAAAGTTTTAAAGTATGTTAAAAGAATGTTGCCGCTTTTTTGTGCTGTAGTAAAGAGCAGAGTCTTCTAGGTATAACACTTGATCTATCATTTTCTTTTAAAACACATTTCAAGACCCTTTGTAGGACGGCAAGACAAAAACTTCATGCTCTTCCCCGTATATCCTGCTACATGCAGGGATGGCGCTAGCGGGGGCTTTGGGGAGCTTCAGCCCCTAAAATCTTTGCTAGCCCCCCGTCGGCACCTAAATTTCAATGCACCGTTGGCACTTTATGAAATCTGTGACCTTTTCTCTTCTTTTAGTTCTTTTAGGGAATACTATAGGCATTGTCTGCAAAGATTCTTGGACGCCGCTCACTGTCGGCACTTTTCCAGCTCTAACCCCCCCAGCAATTACTTTCTGGCGCCATCACTGGCTACATGGACACTGAAAAATTAAAGCAGTTAATGAGGGCATTTCTTTCATCTCAATTTAACTATTGTCTACTTGTTTGGATGTTCTGTGACAGAACTTTGAACCGTAAAGTTAATCATGTTCAAGAAATGGTATTACGTATTGCGTACAAAGACTGCAAGAATGATTTTGGTTCCCCCCTGGGGCAGTTTAATTCGATATCTATCCATGTAATAAACTTGCAGTTGCTCATGACGGAAATTTTTTAAACAAAATTTGATCTGAATCCACATTTTATGAAAGATATTCTTATAGAGCGAGGTATTACCTACAATCTAAAGCATGGCAATGACACCCAACTCCCTAAGGTACGGACCATTTTTTTTGTTGTATAGATTCTAGCCTTTCTTGGAAATAAACTATGGAAGTATCTGCCACACGATATAAAACAATCAGATACCCTTTCTACTTTCAAATAACGAATTAGAGATTGCAACGGTAATAGATGCAACTGTAGGCTCTGCAGAAAGTATATCCCAAGAGTGGGGCTTGTAATATAGTAAATTTTATATTTTAATTTGCAATTATTACCCTTGTATATATATTTTCTTTTCTTTTAACTATAAGTTTAGATTTTTTGTAAATATTGTAGAGTAGGCTTACGTTTGCTGTAGCTTAGCTAGCTTTTTTTGTATATTAGCCTACGTTAAATAAATAGATGATGGGGATGGTGATGCTATTTGCAGGAAACGCGCTTTCATAAATCGGCCTTTTCAAACCATCTCCTTTTCAAACTATCTCCTTTTCCTTTCTCACAACTTCGCTATGGTACTGATAGCACAGCTAAATTATATAGTTTGACGGAGCTAGTGGTTTTCCCTGCGAATTTGAATATTACCACAGCACGAAAAAGCGGCAACATTCCTTCGACATACTTAAAAGCTTTTTTCGTCCGACACTCATCAAAGTATTAAAACTTAGGATAGTGACCTAAAGGTTAACCGAAATATATATCCAGATGTGGTTAATGTGATAGGATGCGTCTAATTGGTCCCAAGTGTGACCAAGTAGGACCTATTAACATTGTTTACATGAAGAGTCCCAATGAGAAAACAAACTCTTTTTGTCTACACAAGACTGGGTTTTGAGTCTTGATGTAAACAGATTCCAAAACACTTAAATGAAAAGACGATCATGCTTGCCCAATGATCCGAAAATTTTCGTCTGTATCTGTTTAGGCGCATTCTGGATTTACTATTAGATGTTGCCCTATGGCCGACTCACAATTAATTTTAGTATTGTTCTTTTTACATATACGAGGTGGCTGTTACATTGGCACGAAAATTCATAAACAACATAATTTTTTTGAGTGGTAGGATTTCTCAGAAATCTGCTAAAAAAGATTGCGTTCCTTTTCAATAAAAGGTGTTATAGGTCATATGCCCTACTAGAAGTAGACAATATATATATGTACCTGGATTCTGCACTGCTCTTTCCTCTCTAGTACTTGAATCGTTCAAGACTTGAAATCCTCCGTTATCACTTTCTGGAGCAACAACAAGCTGATTGCTGCATTCAGCAAGAATATTGTGTGCAGCTGATAATACGTCTCGCAAATTATTATCTCTTCCTTGTGCCATAACCTATATCAAAAACACTAAGTCGAGCGGCACTTGAATGCCACGATGCCGTCCCTAAGTGTAGCGCAAAATGGAAACGAGATTACAACGACGCTTTCCTTAAGTGTGGTGCAAAATGACAACGAGATTATGACGACTTTTTCCCTGAGTGTAGCGCAAAATGAAAACGAGAGTACGACGACTCTTTCCCTGAGTGTAGCGTGAAAATATGTATGATGATGATTTCCCTAGTTCGTGGTCGTAATTTGCGACAATGCCTTCTAGAATTCATGGTCGTAATACTGCTCGACGATGCTTTCTAGAAAGCGGGGCCGTAGAGCTACGACGACCCACTATTACGACTACTCCTTTTCTACCCTTACGCCGCGCCATAAATGCAGCTTATATTGCTGCTGTGAATGTAAATCCAGTATGTATATCAGACGTTTAAAATACGACGCTTGATTTCCCACGAAAGAAATCCCTAACATAATTACAGAAACTACAATGCAGTCTTTTGCAAGTTGTAATGATAAATCTTTAAGAGTAGAATGGTATGATATTTGAGTGTCATTGCAATAAAATGTTTATCAGACTATTCAACCTTTTTAATTCTTCTCTCTCAATTATAAGCAACAAGCAACGTGCATTTTCCTTCTCTTTGCCATTTTATTTGAAATTTCACTACCTTTTAAGGAAAGCTCGATATAGAAGTTTTTCAACAGCAGTTTCTGCGGGATGCATGTTAAGAATCTATGTGCCAAGAGCTTTTCACATGTAAAAGCTTTAATACTTGAAATGATAAAGTACTTAATAGGAGATAAATCGTAAAATTCCTGTTTGTGAGAATTGTGAAGTTCCCGAAATCTCAAGATACATTTAGCATTATGCAAGACATCTTCTCTTATAATTTATATACATTGGCAGTTGATATTTACTCATTTATTGATGACTTGTTCCCTGAAAAGAGAGACAAGATAGTTCGAAGCTGTAAATACTAAATGCATGCAAAACAGTGCCAAAAGATGCGCTTCACGGGGCGGGAAATGCTTAATCCCAAAGTATCAAGTTGGTGTCTTAGACCAGGCTGACCCCAGGTTTGATCTACACGACACAAATAAGTTCAATTGCATAAATCAAATGAGGTTAGGGCCAACCTGGGCTCAAACAATGTCTTTGAAAGAGAGCTTATGACTTATCTTCAATGTTGACTACTTGGTAACGTGGCTACACCAGACCTACTTAGAATCTATTGAAATAGCCTTGCTCACAATAGACAACAGTGAAACAATAAACTTATTGCTGCAGATAGATATTTTGCTCCTGCCCAGTGATTATCGTGCGTGTGATGACACAGTTATTCTGATAACAGGTAAACTAAAGTGAAATTTTTGGAAAGCAGACAATTTGAAATAGAAATAGAAGTTTATTATTCAATGGCAATTGATTTTGCTGATAAGAAAATAGCCATTCTACCAAAGATAGAATTATTATCTATCAGTGGGAGGGGAATATCACCCCATCCATTAAATTATATGGTGATACATTCTCCAAGGAATTTAAATTTAGGGGTTATTCATTTAGTACGTGCGTACCACGAGGGGGTCGAGCAAAAGCGTACGTTATGCGCACAAGGGGGAGTGGGTTGGCACATCTAAGTACGTACACAAAAATTCACTTTTTGCGCGTATTTTGTAACACTTTGTTCTCTTTGGCGTCGACTTTCATTACTACTGCCTTACAAAAAATTTGCTGTGATTGGTATCCTGTCTCTCAAAGGTTTTACGGTATCTTTTTCTCTAAGGAATTATTGATTGGATGCTGAAAAACATTCCAAATAGAATTGGGGAGTCAGATGGATAAGAGTACGTACACAATGGGGGTCATAGCAAGCATACATGTGTGTACGATGAGGGGTGGGCGATTAAATTTTAGTTATTTGGAGCGTACGTACTAATTGAATGAGCTCTTTAATGCCATTCTCCTTATGAATACCTTATCGACCTGCTTTTAAATGCTTGATGTACATTGATCTTTTGGAAGCCTTGTCCTTCTTATTTTTTGTCAAGCAGGGATTTTTCTGGCGGATGCCTACCATTAGCAGTGGTGTACCGTCAGGGTATGTAAGGTATTCAGTGAATACCCTGGGATATCAGAAAAATAGTTTTTGAAAAAGCTTATTCCCTTGAAGCCTGAAATTCAATACAGCCATTCATTTTTATGTGAAATTTCCACATTAGACTGCTATTATTGAGAACAATGCTGCGTAGGAGCAAAATACCTCCGCTTATTCTCTCTGCTTTGTTATGACACCGGTTACGTCATGCAATAAGAGGTGAATCTCTTCCGTCTAAATTCAGCCAATCAGAGAGTAGAATTCTTTGAATGGGTTGGTCAATCTGCTGACAACACAATCACAGAATAAGCTATGAAGCATTCTGTTTCCACGCCTCGGTAGTATGTTGCTGAGCAGTCTCGTTTAGGGCATTATAATGGCAGCCAACACACAGTTATGAAGTAAAATCATATAATGTCGCAGAAGAAATCTGGCAGACAAAAGAAACATCTGACAACAATTCCCCATTCTAAGGATGTTGTTTTATTTTTTGAGCGTCAATATATGCCGTTTAGGTTCTTTGCATTATCACTCTGACAATTGACAAACCTTTGTAATTTTCTTTGGATGTCCATCATCAGTTAGAAAAACCGAAAGAAAAAGGTATTGTCTGGCTTCAAATCAATTTTTGTTTGAAGAATGTCCAAAGGGAGATTCCTCTGAAGCCGTTTTCTTCTGAACATGCTGCTTCTAAGTTCATTACAGCACGTAACTTAAAGTTTGTATTCGTTGCAAAAAGTGTCTTCCCCTGCCCTTATTCTTTGACAAGTCTACCCGCAAACAAACTCCCGCCTAGTAGACTTCCCCCATTGTTTTTGCACTATAATCCCAAAGCTTGTCAACTGCCTCCTAGTAGAGATAAGCCGAGACACCTTACGCTGGGGGGTGGGGTGATGTGACAATTTGACCAACTACTAGTAGTAAAAGTATACTGTTACTAATAAAAAAGGTCACGGAATAAACTTTGGCCATTTCTCTTGCAGCATGGCCAACTTTTGGTCGACTTTCTTGCAATTTTAGAAATATTGGGGACGTGACGCCCCCTTGCCCCTCGATAAACCTATCATTGCCTCCTAGTTTCCCCTTCCTAGAGAATACCCAGGGATCAACCACACAGTCCGTCACTGACTATTATTATCATCCAAGTTTATCCCCCAATTTTCATAAAACGTATTATTACATAATCATCAGACACTTCTACCCACCATCTCTCCATGTCCCTACATCGCATTCTTGCAACGTGGGAACCAACAATCTCCTTCGCACAGCAAAACCTCACGGGCAATTAAACCAAAGTGGCCCTCCAGCACAACCAAATCAGCTTCAAGAAAAATATTTCATGCGCTGCATTGAGCTTTAGTAGAACATCATATACTAAAGAAGACAATAACATTGAAAACAATATATGCAGCACGGGTAATATAGCAGTGATGATTTTTCGAAGTTTTATTGGTGACCAACGAAGGACTTTTTTGTATTATGCGGCTGAGAAGAACAGTACACAGTGCTTATTTCACACTGGTCGATAATGAGGCTGTTCTTGATGCTGAAGAACATTATCTACAATAGTTTCATTATCGATCCGGCATGTAACAATATTGAAATTTATTATCGCCTTTGTGCAGACAGAAAGCCAAAACAGTACGGAAACAAATTCATCTGACGGTGCCGAGTCCTTAGATGTTGACTTGCAATTTTGAAAAAACAACGAGTTAGGTTTTTCATTGAGGCTCGAAATAGTTGAAATTTAGCAATAAATTAAGAATCATGCAAGGTTTAAGTTTCAGGAAGACTTAAATGCTTGGTTTTTTTACTTCGTTTGGAAAGAAGAGTGAATTTCACGTTCTAGCACCATCGGATTTACGCCATAAATACCACAAGTATTCTCCCGTTCTGTTCCGTTATACATTAACCTCACAAACTTTCGGATAAAACATTTCGGCATAAGACCGTGTCCAAAGCTTTTCGTTCGCCGAAGTTCAAAACTGCCTAATGTTTTAAGCCTATGCATACTAATATTAGAATTGCTCATGATGAATACTGAAAGAGACTTAAAGAAGTGCAGAGTATCACCCTTTCTTTCTAGGCTTTTGTTAGATAGCGCATACTCAACAAATACTATACTTCACAATTATTCTCTGTCTTACAACATAACACAGGAATACGTACAAAACACTTTGACTAAGCCACACGTGCTTAGAAACTGTATAAATCTGAAGATAGAACAAAACAGGGCATTCTCCAACCATACTGAGGAATAAGACAGTTTTTGATAAGAAGTTGCGTGTGTAACGTATAAATGCCCACAGTTTACGATCAGACATCAAATTGCGCGTGGACGTGTGCCCGCTTTAGAATACTATGCATATACATGTAATCAAGGCTGAAGTTAACGGACGCTCTGCACGAAAATTAGTTTTGCATTCTTTCAAGGGTGGGATTACTTGCTGCCATTGTCCATTGCTAAGCTGATCACACCATGTCCGATTCCTTGGTGACAATAACCACAACCATGCATTGTCCATCTCTCTCAGACTGCCCCCTCCTAGCAATGCAGTTCAATAAGAATCGGCAGTAACATAATACGAGATGTGTGCAATATAGAAGAGAAAATAAGCAGAGCGTAATATCCACTAGCTATCAACCTACAATCAGTGTTCCTTTGCATTTACACAGTAGTTGTGTTGGTCGTCCTATCAACTTGCACTGCTGTTGCAGAATTTTCATTCATTTTTCGTTTCTCTATGCATCATCGTTTTGGTTTCTAACAAGAAAAGGATCTAGAGATGCATTCCTGTGGGTACCAAAAATATGAAAAATTGGCCGAAATTTTGCCCAAAACTGAAATGTTTGTCTGAAAGTGTTTGTGCCAAAGTTTTTTTGTCCGAAACTTAAAAATGCCGAAGTTTTTGGTGTTAGTGTAGCTACAGCCCCTTCTTCCATGTTTCCTGATTCTTTGGAAAACTCAAGAATTTCATAATAAGGATTTACTTTGGTTTTCGGACATAAAGAAATAATAAAAATTAAATTCATGAAGTAGCCTTTCAATTTACATAGATTCATTTAATCCAATCGGAGAGTTGTCTGATCTAGTTGATAATAGTTGAGCATAATCAGTGACGTAACTCTCCGTAGCTGACGAAGGTTGAAGCTAGCAAAATTCCATTGGGCGCCCAAGCTCTTGGGTCTAGTGAAGAAGCAGGTTTTGCACACGATTTGGTCCAGAAATAGACTTAATAAGCAAATACTAAAAGCTTGGTGAAAAGATCGAGGGAGAAATGTTTATGTAGGCATAGGACTCGCCCATTACACTACCAGATATATCTCATAGAATACTGGACAAAGGTGTTGATACTATACAAGAATACCGCAAACAACTTTTTCAATCCTTAATCTTTTACCATTTACAGTGCAAAATTGTTTCCAACCACTTAAGTACGATTTAAACCATTCAATTACTTTTTCTCTAATTGAAACTTCAGAACTAGGTAATAATTGTAGAGCATGCACGTTTTTAGTGTCTACGAAAGTTTTTTCAGTCCAGCACTGACACTTTCTTAACATTTCACGATTCCAGTATGAAAATTTTCTTAAGATTTTCTTAGCAAAAATGCTTGGCTTCCAATGCTTTGCTCAGGCACATTAATGGACAGCGAAAAAGTTCAGTGTACACCTGAAATGGAGATAAACCTTAGTGAATAACAGAAGTTAAGCTGTTAAAGAACAGCCAACATAACATATAACATTTTGTACACAGATAAATCGATTTTTTAATATATGTACAAAAAACGTGTATTCAGTTTGCGCAACTCGGCGCAACGGACGAAGGTTGAAGCCTGCACAATTCCTTTGGGCGCCCAAGCGCTGAAGGTGTTTTGAAGAAGCAGGTTTTGCACACGATTTGGTCCAGAAATAGACTTAATAAGCAAAAACTAAAAGCTTGATGAAAAGCCCAAAGGCAAAATGTTTATGTAGGCACAGGACTCGCCCATTACACTACCAGATATATCTCATAGAATACTGGACAAAGATGTTGATACTATAAGCTACTCCTTTTGCGGTGTCGCTGGCCTATTGTCAAATCTCCACAAATATCCAACCATAACAATGGGAATGTTTATGGCGGCAGTAAAGTACAAGGAGATTTGCATTTCAAGTTACTGTTAATGCATATTGAATAGCTCTTTAAGGTTGGGATTTGGTTGTATTTCAATCACTTCGATTTGCTGCTGTTTTTCCAGGTCACATAATGAGGTATTTAGAAAAGTAGTTTTCATGGTTACAGATCACAACATTGTTGTCAGATTTGATGTCCTTTTTAAGCTAACGGCTAGGCCGTTTCATTGAAAAGGGCATACTAAATTTGTACTTCTTGCATTTTTCAAAGGGGTATTAAATCAAGCAATCTTAGCGTTCTTTGATTTTAGAACCAGTAGCAAGTACAGAGCGTGAATGTTAGGAACCGTTCATTATTTATTTCTTTGGTTGCGCGGAAGAGAAATAGGTTGGGTAAATGATTTTTTGGGCAGCCTTAAGATTGGGTATATCATTGTTTATCTCTGAAAGGTTGAATAGCATACTTTTTATAGCTATATACTGGTTGGGTAGCTATTATTTTTATAGTGCACAAAGCTGGGTAGCAAAAAATTAAACATTTCTCTTCAGTCCCAACCTGAAGCATAAATGATAAACGACCCCTTATTGCAAGTTTAAATACTATGAAACCAGAGGCGTGTCCACGGGGGTATAGGGGCAATTGCCCCCCTCCACTTTTGCCAAGACAGTGCTCGGAATTTCCTTAAAATCGATGAGAAAATAAGTGGGGGGAGGGTGTAGTAGCAAATCTTCAATGAAGTAGAGGGCGTGGCCAAAGATTTTCATTTATGCTCCCCTACTTTTATAGCCCTGGCCACGCCCATCAATGAAGCGTGGGAAATGAAGAATTGGCAAAAATCGCTGTAAAGCGCAAGTTTAAGATAATTACTCCACACAAAAGAGTTTGAAGAGCTTTTTTACAAAAGGGACTTGGCCCACCAAAGACTGCAAATTTCAAATGACGCTGGACCACTGAGACGCTTGAGACACGAGAAAATTAGTACAGTAGGCCTACTGTGGGGCAGGGAGGAAGACTCTTTTATAGAAGGATAAAATCAAGAAGACAAATGTTACGACATCGTAGCAGAGTTAAAAGAGTTTTGTGTGATGTCAAAAGCAAGGCAGCGGCAAACATGCTGTTTACACAAAGGAGGAGGAGTAAATAACAACGCAGTAATAGTACCCATCTGAAGCGGACTGCATGTTTACGGACTGCACGAACAAACATCGAATAATGAAATGAATACTGAGGAAATTGGTATAATCATGACAAAGACCGATATAGCGGAAGGAGAACGACCTGAACTTCAGCAAAGCTTTGCAGAGTAAGAACTACAGACATAGCAGTCAAGCAAGCCAAGAGATGCTGTACCTGGAGGAGCAAAAAAATACTTGCTGAAAGACACGAAAGAGGGATAGCTAAGAAGCTAATTGTATTGGTAGTAGGAGACTTACTACTAAGACACATAAAAGGGGAAAAATTAGATAATGATCACTGAGTGTTGAGGTCAGGTTTAAACCAGGAATGAAAGTTGAAGAGGTAAAGAACAAGGTAGATGGCAGCGACAACTCTGACGTCATCATCGTACATGCAGGAACAAACAATATGAGTGACAAATCACCCTCAGATCTAACGGAAGTCATAGTGAATTCCATGGAATCAGTTCAGAAAAAGAATCCATCAGCACATGTGGCATACTCTTCTATCTTTAAGAGAAAAGATGACCAGACTCTGAATGCGAAAGCAAGAAAAGTCAATGAACTCCTAAGTGAAGAGTTAAGTATTAGAGGCAGAGACTTCATAAATAACGATAACATCGTATGAGAAAGTGTCTTAAAGTTGATAGGGATGGATCAGCCATAAGAAGAAAATAATCAAAAAGCAGTAGCCTACAACCAAGGAAGAGAAATGGTCTAAAAATTGTTTTCTTAAATATAGTTTCCCATCGAAAACACAAATTGAACTTGGAATTATCCTGCATGATAACATTATTGATATTATTGGCCTTCGTGAGACACGTCTCGATAGTAAAGTAAACGACTCTGAAGTCTCAATTCATGGGTATAGGATACATCGGAATGATAGGGATAGCAACTGGGGAGGGGTAGCAGCATATGCAAAGGAAAATTTTCCAAAACCCATTATCAAGATAAAAAGTTACAAACTGGAGCTGATTTCTCTTGAAGTCTCCCAAAATATCCATGCCAAATCAATACATCTTGTAAGCTGGTATCGACCTCCAACTGCAGGTGCTGATGAGCTTGCATTTGAAAATCTACGGGAAATTTTAAAGGGCCTAGATAGAGCAGAGAAGGGCATCATTTTGATCGGAGACACAAACTGTGACTTAAAATGCAGCAAGAACGCAAATGCCAAACAACTCAAGTCGATCTACTCTGAATACCAACTCGAGCAGTTGATCAAAAGTTATACGCGAGTTTCTGTTACGACGACAGAATCAGGAGAACAAAGAACAAGTAATACATTAATTGAACATTTCTCTTCCTCACATTCCAAATATATGATAGAGGCGGATGTAATTAAAACTGGAATGGTTGACCACTATCTGGTGTATGGAATTCGGAAAATCAATGCTTGGCAAAGTTTCAAAAGTAAAAAGCAAAAAGTAATTGAATCTCGCAATATGAGAAAATACAATAAAGCACATCTCCGAAATAAACATACAGCAGGTAGAATGGGAAACTATCCTCAGTCCGTATTGTGATAATACCACGTATATGGCGACCATATTTCAGGAGGTATTCGAATCAATCTTGGATATCCATGCACCATTACTGCGTAAAAGGGTTCGAAGTGATTTCGCTCCATGGCTTACCCCCTATCTTAAAAGATCAATTCTTGAAAGAGATAAACTGAAGGTGCAAGCGGAAAACTCTCCCGAAATATGGTCGGCTTACAAAAGGAATCGTAATCGAGTAACAAAAAGGATATGCATATCTATTAGGGATTATTACAATGGGTTATTCGAAGAAAATATAAGAGACCCTAACAAAATGTGGCGAACAATAAATAAAGTACTCGAGAAAAATGTTGAGACAGTTCCACTCTCCAGTTTACAAGTAGAGGGTAAATATCTAACACGTGAGCGGGATGTAGTGGAGGAAATGAATCACCACTTTGCTTTAGCTGGTCCTAAGCTAGCAGAGAAGACCACTTCGAAGCCAGATGATGATTGTCTCTGCTACATTACACCTGAGTCAAACGTAATGACAATCAAAACTATAAATGAAACTCACATGCATAATGCTATTAAAAATTTGAAGAATGGAAAAGCGGCGGGTCCAGATAAGATCCCAACAACTATCATTACAGATGTAGGGGATCTTATTATAAAACCTCTGACAATGATTTTTAATTCGTCGCTAACAAATGGAGATTTTCCAGATATTTTGAAAATTGCCAGAATTACCCCTACTTTCAAATCAGGTGCAAAAAGTGATGTCAATAACTATGGGCCCATTTCAGTCATCTCGGTTTTCTCAAGGATCTTGGAGAGAATAGTTTGTAATGATTACCTTGTCTGTCCTGAGGACAGACAAGGTAATCATTACAAATCAATCTGCATTCCAAAAACTATACTCGACGGTAACATCTCTGACCTGTAGCACAGATTCCTGGTATGAAAATATATAGACCACAAAAAACTGAATCTAACGATTTTTCTAGATCTAAAAACAGCATTCGATACGGTAAATCACAGAATCATGGTCGAAAAACTGATGTCGCATGGCATCAGAGGGATCGCTGGTAACTGGTTTAAATCTTACCTACATAACAGACAACAATGCTGTTCCCTAAATGACAAGAATTTAAAAAGATGGAAGTTACATGTGGTATACCTCAAGGTTCCTGCCTAGGCCCCCTCCTAGTAATATTATATTTAAATGATTTTGAAAGATGCTTAAAATACTCGAAAGCGAACATCTATGCTGATGATACCAATATAACAATTGCATCGAATGACAAAGAGAAACTAGTAGCTGATGCACAAGCTGAGCTGCATAACATTACTGAATGGATGAGAGTGAACAAGCTTAGTCCCAACCCCTCAAAAACTGAATATATGATCATGGGTCATCCGATGAAAGCAAAGGGTACAAATGCTCCGACTGGATTAGAGTTAGGTAGCAAGGAAATTAAGCGAATTTCTAATACTAAATCACTAGGAGTAATGGTGGATGAATATCTGAACTGAGATGATCAATTTAAAAGTGTTAAGAGCAAGATCTGTGGAGGACTTGCTTCACTAAAGAAGCCGAAAAACATTCACCCTCAGTCCAAGCTATGTAGTGCTTATTATGCTATTGTGGAAAGTCATCTTCGCTACGCAGATGTAATCTGGGGATGTCTTCCAGTGAGAAGAATTGAAACTTTCCAAAGATTGCAGAATAGAGCCCAGCTGATAATTGAAACTGCTAGAGTAAAAGATAACTGGCCCTGTGATTGGCTGAACGCCCGTAATCTAGTCTCGTTTGATTGACTAGTTATGACGTATAAAATTAAAAACAAGTTAAGCCCTGAAAGTCTTTGGGACAAATTTGAGTTAAGATCAGTCAACTCAGAATATGAAACAAGGAATTGCCATGATCTTCAAATTCCAAGACTAAATACGTGACGTGCAAAAAATGGCTTCAAATACTCGGCTCTAAAATTATGGAATGATATGCCTGTTGATATACGAGAGGCCTCAACTCTCAGCTTCAAAATTAAATTAAAAGGACAACTATTGGCTGATCAAAAATAATAACTGAAAACATGACCTCCTGGAAAAGCAGCAATATTAGTATTACTTGCCATTATGCCTGTTAAGTTTGTTTCTTCTTATATTATTTAAAATGTATATATGAATATGTAATATTTTAGTTGCTGAAGGGCTATTTTTCGTGTTTAAATAATCGATTACATATGTCGTGTCCACACTACACAAACTAACCTAGGTTCGCCCCAGGTTGGTTTAATCTAGGGCGAACCCAGGTTGTGTCCACACTGAAGTTACCTAATTTACAGTATGGATAGAAACTTGGGGCGAACCTAGGTTAAGAGAATCTACAGACTTAAAGGAGGCATGTCTTTCTGAATCCTTGTTGCAAAATTGAATCAAGCATGGCCAAGAACAACATGTACGGTATTAGCATTTGTAGTTCAAGCATTTTTCTAATAATCGCAACGATAACAAAGCTTGCGATACTGTAGTTGAAAGAATATAGAAGAATTGAGCTTCCGAAAAAAATTCAGAACCTAATTATGCCGCTGCTGATGTAAATTAATAATTATCGCCCCCAATTCCTCAATATACTACGATAACTGCGGTATCGCAAGTTTTATTATCATTGCGATTTTTAGAAAAATAATTGAACTCCAAGTGTTAGTACCTTGTACGTTGTTCTCCACTATATTTGATTAAAATTTGTAACGAGAATTCAGAATAACGTACCTCCTATACATGCGTAGATTCTCTTAACCTAGGTTCGCCCCGAGCTTCTGTCCACACTGTAAATTAGGCAACTTCAGTGTGGACACAACTTGAGTTCGCCCTAGATTAAACTAACCTTGGGCGAACCTAGGTTATTTTGTGTAGTGTGGACAGGGCATGAAAAAGGAACATATAAAAACGCTTCAGACACTAAATCTCCTGCAACAGGACCAGCCTCCACGGCTCAACATCCCCATAAGCACATCACTGAGTTGAGTTCCTAGTAGACCATCCCAAAAGGTACTCGAATTAGACTGTGGCCGTCATTGCTAAATACGTTCATTATTGTCTTGATACAGGTCCATGTAAAGTATGGGACATCATGGAGGAGAAGCGATGGATCTTCATATTGCAGTACTTCCTCGATTGCAAACTGCCAGTTCTTCAACCATGGTTCTTGGTTGCTCTATTACGCATATGGTTCGGGCTATCCACAGACCTATTACAGTTCATTCTCTGCAGGATTTTACTGCGAAAAATTCAGTGTTGACACTGATTTCACTATTGGCTCGAATGAACTTACTTTGTATCTGCCAATATCCTATACATATAGAGCAATGTAAGTACTTCATATATTTTGTTAATAACGTAACTTATAAGAATTTCAGTTCCTTCAATTATCATTTTGCCAATATTGCCTACTTGTAGCAATTGGCAAGAAGTTATTCATATCAATTCGCATTCTTCTTCTTGTTTTGCAATCCTTTATGTCTAAAAAATCATTTTAGATGCGCAAAAGTATAGAAGGACCGTACATCCTTTGAAAGCAAACTAGACTCTTAGGTTAGCGTATGGCAGGGGGCTCTCGAATGCAAATTTTTAAGATTTCACCACCCATTTTCGTTTATTAGTAACCCTCCAGATAAAGATTTGCACTCCCACCCAAACTAAGGATTAAGGAATTTTAAAAAAGATATTCAAATGAAATACAATGTTTTCTTAAATGCAAGTCAATACTAATAAGAAAGGAAATCAAGAAACCACAAAAGACGTTAAATACTACAAGTACACACTTGCGGCAAATTCAAAAAGCAAACTTAATTCAAAAACTTGTAGTAAAATCACGATGGAAATGTATACTTTATCACGGTGGAAATATATGCTAATAGCAAGTAATTTGTCCCTCTATCTAGTACAAATCCTCATATTACATTGACTATTAAAATACACACCATTCTGTATTGATCAACATCCCCCAAATTAAGCTTGTTTTAACAAAATGTCTACACTCTCCTTATTATACCCAAAATTTGTATGCCAAGAGTTCCTTTTCTGAAAACGACTGCAATATTGATATGGAGGCCGACCCAAGACGAGACTGCAATACACTCCTTTTTTATAAGAATACCAAATTTTCCGCTTTGCTTCAATATTCTAAAACTTTTTGGCTTTGAGTCTTAGATAGTCTTAAATTATTCTCAAGTACCAAAGGTATAACTTTGCCTAAAATCAAAGGAATAAATTCAGAACTTTGTTGATGCCTGACTTCATCTTAAAGCAAAGCAGAAGTTGGTAGGATATTATTGTATCGATAGTGCAAAAGTTAATCTACAACCAATATTACAACTCGAATATGCAAAAATTATGTCTAGATGAAGTTTGAGCTTTGCAGTAGTCTTAAATCATTCTTACATTTCAGCGATTCTGAGGCCTGGTTTATACGTCGTGCCAATGTCGCCTCGTGCCAGACCTTTTTTAATGTGGCATTGGCTCAAAACAGGCACGGCACTTTGATTTATACGTCGTGCCAATGTCGCCCCGCGCCAGACCTTTTTTAATGTGGCATTGGCTCGAAACAGGCACAGCACTTTGATTTATACGTCGTACCAATGTCGCCCCGCGCCAGACCTTTTTTAATGTGGCATTGGCTCAAAACAGGCACGGCACTTTGATTTATACGTCGTGCCAATGTCGCTCCGCGCCAAACCTTTTTTAGTGTGGCATTGGCTCAAAACAGGCACGGCACTTTGATTTATACGTCGTGCCAGCTGAATTGCGCCAAAAAATTTATACGAGCCTCGTTATGAAAATGAGGCAATTAAATTGTGTCTTGAAATATGGAGGATAAAAGGAAATTGTTTTACAACTTGTATGCAAAGTAAGAGGAAAGTAAAAAAATTACATAGAACGATCTTGCTTCTGAAACTTCGAAATGGACAGCGGGTGCTACAAATATGCTCTGCTATTCTATTAAGTCAGCAGCAATAGCTGAATGAAAAGAGAAAACAACACCGGTGTAGACGACATGTGAGTAACTATGGGTTGTGGAGTTACTCTTTTTCCTTGGTTGGCCTAATATTGGGCTTTTCCTTTTCATTGTTTCCCTTCTTTCTTGCAGACATTCTTTCTACAAATTTCTCTTCTCCATCACTGTTGTCTTCCACATCTTATCTTCATTAGAATGGTTGAGTTCACTGTTTTCGTCATCGTCATCATAGTTCATGGTGAACATGAACATTGAACAGGAAGAATGCAGAAAACCACCAAATCACCAATACTATAGCGCTCAATTATTATCGCTACAGCGTATGATCAACGAAATATGATACGAAGCACGACGCAGGCTCGACGTATACTCAATGCCGTGCTACAGTCGTGCCAGTGCCGTGCAGCACCGGAAATGCTGTCACACCAGAGTTTCAGCTCGAGCTAAATTATTGGTTTGATTTAGACGTCGCACCGCTGCTGTGCTAGAGACAATTTCTTTGGCGCGGCGCGGCATTGGCACAACGTATAAACCAGGCCTGTGCCTCAATATTCTTATTAAACTTATTCTTATCAGTAAAAGGAGTGTATTGATATGTGGATCAAACCAAGATGAACTGCTTAGGTTGAAGCAATCATTTTCTCTAACTGCGGGAAAATGTACTGCCCAAATATTGAGCTCCTTACAGTTCCTTGGAGAAATATTCTTAACAGCTTTTGAAACCAAAAGGAGCTGATAGAGAATCTTGACGTCACACTTTAAAGCTTTTGAACTGTTTATTTATTTCTAGAAGTTGAACTCAAAAGCTAAAATTCTGCAACGTTACGTAGGGATGGGGGTAAAGCTTTTCTTGGCTTTGTGACATTGAGGGAGGGAGGAGTCAAAATCTGTTACGGTCTGCATGCAAACGGAACCTGTAAGTACTGCTTTACAAGCTTATAATTACTGCTTCGCCAGGTAGTACATCTTCATAGTATTCAAGTAACTGTATTGAGAGTTTGCGTTTCTTGGAATTAGCAGAAAGTTGCCTTCATATAATGATTATACGTTCAATATATCTCAAGGGTATTTTTTTAATTAGAACTTCATCATGCTGCTGGATCTACGGATTGAAATCCTACTCAAGCTCCTCTTGGTATGTTGAGGTTCTCCTTTCCCTACAGAAAAGCTACAATGGATACGTCTACAAAATCAACACACCACCTCAAATATCTCATATTCCTGTTATACAGCACAACCTAAACTCACCTTATTACCAAATAGAAAGGTACGTACTACCAGTGTACGACCTAGATAACGACAGAATACAGTGCAGATGGGCAGCCAACTTCAGTGAAGGAGGTGGAGTTTGGAACTCTAGAAGTTGGATGATATCCCTGAAATCGGTTTGTATCTATTTTCCAATTATTTCAGCCTGTAGAATTCATGAACAATCAAGAATCCTCAACAATCATTGAGATCATTGTCATTTTCGTTATCAACTCGATTAACCACAACATCATTGTCTGGGACGTAGCAACCGGGGGAAGGATGGGGGTGTAACATCCTCAATTTTGGAACTTGAGATAATACAGGTAAAATTGGGTTATTATATCGGCAAAATCGGTAAAATTATCAGCATAATTTTTGAACAATTGAAGACTATATAATGCTTGTACAACTGTTCAAAAACATATAGTTAAAATAAGTATATACTGCATTTGCAAAATCCAATATCAAGACAGCGTTTTCTAGCCATCTGTAAACTTTTAATTTGAAAAGTTTTCCTCCGGGCCCAACAACGGTGGGCTTTATAATCCAGGTTGGAAGACTTGCACTCACTCGCTGCTACGCAGAGATGTGAGCTCTCCCACTCACATCAAATGTGAACCCTACTCGCATCTGAGAGAATTTTCTTCGCTATTCGCGTCGTTTCTCTGCGGTGGTATTATATTCCTTGTGCTTTAATAAAAAGCCCCTATAATATACTTTTTCTTCTCGCACACTTTGTTATATAAGTGATACAATGCATTCTCTTTTCGATTCTCGTCTGTTCAGGTTCAAGTGATTCAAATAGGGCCTTGGGTGAATTGTACACTTAGCCAGTAGGATAGAGGAAGAAGAAGGAAGGGAGCTAAGGGTTGGAGCCCCCAAACATTTTTTGAAGAGCACGCCCTTTAATTTGGCTATATATGCATGCAGGAACGTCGTGAGAAACCTTTGGTTTACCTGAATTTACCTGAATTTACGTGGGTAATAAGCTGTTGTTTGTCATCGATCACTAATTATTTTAGTGTCTTAAAGCAATGCTCTTTATCTATTTACAAGTGGTAGGGGCTGGAGGGTAAACATGGCTATCGAAAACTTTCAACGCACTAGACATTCTCTAGTATCTAGTGTCTATTACAGGGCCCACCTTAGTTGGGCACGGAAAAGTTCCAAAAAAGAAGTTCTCATACGGCTGGAAAACGCTATTTTGAATTTGCTTTTGCAAATATCAGATCTATTTTGCTAATCTTGTAAGCATAACTCGTAGAAAGTGTGTTAGACATTCCTTCGTATCCAGAGTCTACTATGGGTCCATCATGGTTGTGCCCTGAGAAAAATTTTCAAAATGGAGGTTCTTAAATGGCTGGAAAACGCTGTTTTAAGATTGGTCTTTGCACATTCAGTATTTCATAAGAGAGCAATGTTACTAATCCTTTACACAGAATATACAGAAATAGTGCTAGACATTCTTTCGTATCCGTAGTCTACAGTGGACCCACCGTGGTTGGGACCGGAGAAAAATTTTCAAAAATCAAGGTTCTCAGAAGGCTGGAAAGCGCTCTTTTAGGATTGTTTTTTTGCAAATACAGCAAATGCTTCCTTCAACTATAAGTTTTCTCAACTGATGTACAACCATTACGTAGCCTTCAACTCTTCAAAAAGTACTTGAATTTGATGATGCAATAACCAAATTTTCTTTGAAGTTTCTCAAATTTCGAAAGTTGGGGAGTGCTACACCTCCAAACCCCCCGGTCGTTACGCCCCCTGTATGCATGCTAGATACCTTTTTGGGCATACTAACTGATCTAATACAGGCTGCACTTTATGTCTACAAGTTTCAAAAGCTCCCAATAGATCGTACGACATACTGGCGGAAGGCACGATTTGCCGATAAAACCTTCACCATGGGATGTATGGCATGCCCCACATCCTTCTCCCTTACTGCCTTGGGCTTAACTTGCAAGTGATCCTTGCAAGCATTACGGCAGAGACACTTTCAAAATATTGATTTGATAGCCAAGATTGCTGCCCTGCTCTTCAGCATGTAAATTAGCAAAGAACATTGTATTAAGACATTGGAATGGAGAGTAATTGGTGGCAATAAAACAGCTTACTAACCAGCTTAATTTAAGTAAATGAAACATTACATCCCCTAACGAAAGGGCTCTCGAAATGTCCCTGGTGGTGCTCTTAGATTCTAAATTAGCTTGAAGTCAATTGAGAAATGATTAAGCATCACAGTGTAGGGCACTTTTATACAACTTCGATGAATTATTGGGGGAACTCCCACCCTGCCCCCAGTTTCCATGGGTATGACTGTACACAAAGCAAGTATTTAAAAACAAAGATATAGTATACAAGCTCGACTTGGTCGGCTTCTAAAAATTTTATTTCATCTTCACAATTACATTTAATATTGACAAGAAGTTTTAAATTCTGTACTACAATGTGGGTGTGTCAGTGGGTCCAAGTGGCTTCAGGGATTAGTAGGTAAAACTGACCAAGGACATTTCCAGCCTTTATATCTTCAAAGCAACAGCTATAGCTCTATACTGTTGCCTCCTCCTATCGGCTCCTTTTGCGTTGCCGCCAATAAACGCCCATTTTTGTGCTTCTGCCCCCAGACATTGAAACACCACTCCAGAGGGGTGGTTCACTCTTCTTATCTCTAAAAACAATTCCTGATACTGCAACATTCGGTACCTTTTTCTTTATATCGACAGCTAGTTCTATAGTATTATCTGCAAGTCTTTCTTCATTTTCATTTTTAAGATTGGAAGTTCCACAGTTAAGAACCAGAAACCTTGATTATGAAATATTAGATATTAAAATTGGAAGGGCGATGACTATACATACAGATTATGCAAAGTATTTGTACCACAATTGGGATTCCTGTAATGAGGTTCTCTTCATAATTTGCATAGATTACTCTGTATTTACCTAGCTTTGTATTGAATTTTATTATATTTCCAGAAGTTGGATTGAATCAGCTGTAGTGTATTTCAATGTATGTAGAGCTATGTAAAGCCAATTATATCATTACCACCCACTTTTGGAAACGCTGTGCTAGATCTAAAAACGTCAGTTACTAATTTTGATAAAATCTTGATTGCTTTTTCTAGAACTGTGTACTGGAGATAGTTAGTGCCTACTACTACGCCAGCTCATCTTATCAAGGATGGTATGCATTGGCCATAATGGTTGAAGATTTTGAATACAATTATGCATATGGCAGATATGAGAAGCGACACAGTATCCCATTACAGTTTACTGTCCAACTCTATGTGGGAAATGGTACGCCCGTCAAAATCATTGCTTGATTCTAGTTCGAGGCTGGAATGACCAGCTATGGAAATTGTTGGGCGGGCATTAGGAGTGCAGAGTGCATACTAGTAGTATAGGGTGGATTTAGGGTATCGATCTCGAAAATTTGTCTACTAGGCTAAGCCTTTATGAAGAGGGCCCATTTGGATGAATGGCCCTGTAGCAACAACGTTTAAAAAATGCCCTAGGCCGAATGATTATAATTTTTTAGCCTTCAGTTCTCTAGCTACAACAAGTTTGAGCGATGCAGTTTTGCTTATCTATAGCTTCCGTTGGAATTAAGGTTGTGGAATGGTGATAGTTGTAACTGCAGTACGGCATTTGTAGTTAACTAATGTAATTACTCTCAGACACCAAGACGTTTATTGGTATTTGTGGGGATAAAGTAGGAACAATACGCAACAAGTTGATAAAAGGATCCCCTTATCATATCTTTTGTCATATAGAGATAATGTCTTTCCAGAATCGTTGCTGTTCCAAGGAATACTGTCTTTTGCATCACCTGTAACTTTACTACAATTCCAATCTCATCTATGTAGCTTCTAAACAATGTGATTTGCACCGTAGTGCGACAGTCAGAGCAAGAATTCCTCCAACCTTTTCAGATTCCATAGTTTTTTCAATTTCTTTCTTTGATTGCTCGTACTTTTTGATTTTGCTTTCCTCTGTCCATAACCCCCCATAAACGTGAATTCCAATGCTTCTTTTCATCATTATCATCATCATCATCATCATTGTTATTATTTATGTTTATACACGAACACCTCTTCAGCTATGAATCAAAAATAATGTTTCTATAGTTTAGTTAACATGATAAGCTAAATTTTAATCAGCAATATCCATGAAAAACAATTTTTTTGGGCTATTCCTCCAGAGGGTCGTGTTTTGGTGTACTTGTTCTTAGCATTCTTTGCTCATGGCACTAAAAATCAATACCCTTCGAGAGGCCCATAAAGACAGCAAGAATGACCATAGCATTTTAAAAGGAATTTTCATTACGAGGTCCAAATCTCAAAAGGACCTCTACTGCTAAAGACTTCATGCAATAGACATTCGGAAACTTCCACCGATGGCAGTATAACTACTTTTGGTTAGGGTGTCGAGCAACTTGTTGGCGCTCCCCTCCAGCGAAAACTAAAATGTTAATTTGTAGTTACTGTACAGCTACTATGGATACCAATTGATGAAGAACTTCATTCCCCACCTTAGCTATTACATATCATTCATTAATACAATTTTGGAGTTACCCAAATAAGTTTGTAGGTAAAATACCCCTTTGCACCTTACAGAGTTGCTTTCTTATGCTTGTGAGGGTGCCCCTTAGTGTATTGGCTCCGCTTTCCTGACTTTTTGAATGCTCCCACTGAGCTCGTTCCTTTTCTTTTTTGAATCATGCTCTGGTTTCAATCATAATAAGCATACATAATAAAATTAGATCAACTTCTTTAACTTTTATTTTTAATTAGGTTATTTATTTACTTATTTTAGATGTGTAGCAACTTTTAATTTAAATGTTTTTAGCGGAAGGCTTCTTGAAAACCATGTAAAACTGTAGAGCAACCCTCCTCAACAATTTAAATGAAATGAACATGAAAATGAAAGAGTCTTTTCCTTTTATTCGTTGCAGTGACGCAACCAATGTAGTTTGGGGTAGGAGAGCTCCTAAGGGCCCCAACCTCTAGGGGTTCTAAGGGGCCTCCTGAGAGATACGTAAGAGACACTTTTGTATTGTTCAGATTGAACATTAAGAAGGAGCCTCAATCTTACTGAATTCCTAAGGGCTGCGAGTGTTTCTGTTATGCCACTGATTCATTACCAACTCTAGCTGATGATAGTATCTAGGAAAACATTACATACTCTAAGCTAAGCAATAAGCTTGCAAGCAAATGCAATACACGTTTGTGTTGCAATCGTTTTACGGTAGGAAACACATTTTAAATACTGATTGAAAATGTAGACAGTTCAATTCTTCACCATCTTCCTGCAATACTTCCAAATTGTACAAATCAATAGCATAAGATGGGCCCTCAACTACGGAGGAATTTCTGCCTCACAAAGGGGACAAGCAATGGGCTTCCATGGGGGTAAACTCCCTCGTAGTTACAATTTCAAGGCAAATTAGTGTACTTCTGCATGTATCTCAGTTTTTTGCCTTATAATCACCTGCTCTTGTTCTTTCTGTCGTTTTATAGTCATTTTAAGCCGTTTCCAAAACTCTGACACCCCTTTTTATTTTGACTCCCCGCTTATTGAATTTTGGAATTTTTTCCGACCCTCCCAGTTTATTTAGCACTTGAGAGTAGGTGAGTAAAAGCAGCATCCCATAACAATTCAGTTTTGCCTAAGTCCTCATTAGGAAATGTGACGTATTAACTCAGCAAAGTGGACTAGCTCAGAGATGCTATTTCCTTTTACTAAACATACAAAGGGTATGAGTAAAACTATATTATTTGTTCTCTTACAGGTACAGAAAGTGTAATCTATGGCAAAAATAGTACTCACTGTACATCGCCCTACCAACATCATGTTTCAATTGCGCCATCACCAACAAGAAGTCTTACACCGTCAACTTCTTATCCTCAAATGGTGTCATCGGTACCTACCATGCCCCCAGTGCAAGCATTGGACGGTTGTCAATTCTATCAAGTGCTTTCCGAAGAGGATAGAGCATCTACGTATTATGATTGGAGTTCATATCGTTGTGACAGAGAGCTTTATGGCTGGTATCGATTCATGGGTTTGGCAGGGAATAGAATGCAAAATACCTGCCCACCAACGTATCAATACCGGTGTGGATCATATTACCAAGGATGGCTTCAAGGTTCTATGCCATCTCAATATGAAGGTTAGAGCTGTGCGAGGGTATCCTTAGATACTACATTGTGTGTTAAATATTCTTAAGGCGGCTTTGAAATCAATTTTTGCAATTATCCGAGCTACGTTTGCACTGAATGAATCAAACCAAGAAGGTAGTGGGAACTCTCTGCTTTGTTGCTAGAACTAAAGCTCTCAACTTGACGCTCAACTATCTTGGCTATTGAACTTCAAGGGAGCATTACGCTTTCAAATAGAATTATATCATGGAGGGCAAAATTTTGTCACAGGAGCTCGTTTAACCGGGCTAGAATCACCTCGTTATCATTTGAATGTTTTAGCAAGCATTGTTTCAGGTCATTGGTCACGTGACGTCCCGAGAATTCGCAGATGACGAAAAAATGAATGAAAGGAGCATGAAATCTACCATGGCAAACCGGGCTGGAGCTATCATATGAGAAAGCCAGAGACCGCTTAGCCGGGGTCTCGGCTTGTCCGGTTAGTCGAGAAAGAAAGCTAGATCCCGGTTTGCCAGGCTAGCTCACTTGTCATATGATGGCAAGTTGTTGTTTAACAGCATTGGACTGCGAAGCCGAGATCTCGGAAAAACGGGCTAGTCTGGTTAACCAAGCATATACGAGGCCTTAAGGCTATTGGTGACTCATTTGAGTTTTGTATCACAACTAAATTGTAATTTTTTCAACAGGTGCTGTCCCAAGAACTGTCTGCTTCTCAATTTACTCCAGTTGCTACTGCTCCTATAGACAGTCAATCTACGTTAAAAATTGCGGTTCTTTTTATGTTTACTGGCTCAATAGTGTTCCAACATGCAACTTAAGGTACTGTGGTCAAAAAGGTGAGTCATTTGCATTCTTCAAAGCTTTTTAGCTGATATACGTTGCACGATATCATACTGGGGAAATACTTTTTCAATAGTTTTCTAAAGATACTATTTGAGTTATGATTCATATCTCGACCTACTGTTCATTAATACAATGAAATGATAAGAATTACAATTATTTGATAGAGTGTAGCATAATATATTTAACACATTATCATATATACTATAATATAATTTGATATAACTGGACAAAGTTCGTATTATAACTTAGACAGAGTTGTAATTACATTTGTACATTTTATTCTCTTAATTCTTTAGGGTGTCGGGAATTTTTTCTAGTTATCCGCGACAATAAAACTCTCACAGAATGAACACAAAGCATCAATCCGTCTGTAATTGATAGCTTACTTCGCTCTCGCTAGTTGATACTACTCTGAATAATCCATATCTGCTTAGTACTTTTAATGCAGAAAGTTCTAGCTAAGAATTGCTGATTAATCATGACGCATTTTATGTAATATTACTAAGTCACTAAATGTACCCCTTAGAGACTGTTCCTGATAACCCCCAAAGTTTCCAAACTTGTAAAGGAAATCGAGGCTATGTTACATAGGAAGCAGGACTAGGCCTGAAATGGCTAACTACGATGTTGTGATACCAGTGAACGTAATTATAGGGATTACATAATCATGACTAAGCAAGTGTGCTGGCAGATAATTCGAGGTAATTATATTGCTTAAGGAAACATCTAGAATATTCTTATTACTACTAGGTCCCTCGACGACAAGGGTATAGCCCATCCAATAATAACTATGCGAGTATGCGAGTATGCTATGGTTATATCTAATAATAACAGCTCCTTTACAATGCCTTATCAACATAATGAATAATGCTTTAGGTCAGGGTTGTTTCAAAAACTCAAATTCATAGTGAGCCAAAATTATGCAGTGAAGTAAAGTCACGTGCCAGATTCAATATTTATTGAACAATTAACTGCTACTGATATGTAATGTTTAACTTTTTCATATGGAAACAAACTTTAATTTTGCTTAAACACTGAACAATCTAGAACAACCAAATTGTGATATTACAAGCAGATGAGAAATTAAATTTGAAATAAGAGATATAGCATAGACCGCGGGCCAGCTCTAATGCACAGTTGATATGATGTTGCGGGCCAATTATGATTACATTTCGGGCAAAATTTGGCCCGCGGGTCTGAGTTTGACACATGTGCCCTGGATATTATATATCCTTTGGGCACTTTAGACTTTAGACAACAAGGTCATCTTTTCATACATGACTTTCCTGCACATTATCTATTAGCATTAAATACATAATGTACTTTCTTAAATTTATGAGTAAATGTATACCATAAACTTTTTAATTTGCAATTCAATCCGGAAAGAAGCAATTACTTAGCCTTGTAACCACATTAACGATTTACTACATACTCTGGAGTACCGAATAATCGTCCCCTTCCTATTAATAATTTTTCGAATTTTTTCCAACCCCTCTTTTAGTAGATTTAGAGAATCTGAAATCAGCTTTCAGAGAATCAGTTCACTGCAGTGCATGCAAAAAAAAGAAACTGCGTACACAAATACAAGGAGCAATTTAAAAAAGCAAATTGCATATAAATATATTGTGTTTATATGAAATATCTACTTCAACAATATGTGTTTTCTGTTTTCTATCCCATCCACTTTTCCACCCAATCCTTTATTCTAGCCCCGTTTATATTAGTTTTCAACAAATTTTCCACCCCCACCTATTACTTCCAAAACTCAATTATTCGGTAATCTAGAGTACATTAATTATTTCATATCATCTGGCCCATAATTTTTTGCATCATACCATACACTATACATCATTTAATATCAAACAGATTCAAGCAGTATTTAAATACACCCTTTTGTTATAAAAACTAGTAAATTTGAGGATAAGGCTAGCTGCTCTTAAATTTTCCCAAATTTTGAGGCTGAATTGTTCCTAATTTCTTCTTAAATTAGACGCGCGTAGGTTATTTAGAAATACATGGAAGGTCAATATAAAAGACAACCTTGGATATTTTGATTCATTGACAGCCAAGATAGTCTCTCTTGCATATTAATGATTTCTATGTAAAAATAATTATAAATAGACAATACTAGCACAGTATCTAGTTTCGCTAGGAGCAACGAATTTGCGACAATCAAAGACAAAAGTGTCATGGAAAGGACATTTCATGTCCATTTGTTAGGGGAAAGCTCCTGCATCGTTTTCAAAAAAATACATTCTACGACAAGGCTTCAGGCTCGGTCTTGTTCTTAATCTATTCCTAATTTTCCATCAAATTTCAGGCTCGTGTTCTTATGAGATTGTTCTTATGAAAAAGAAAGCAATGAACTTTGTACTGCAAACTATAATTTATGGATAAAGCTCTACAGACTATGAAATTCTTTTCGGCTTTTGTTTTGGAAAACTCCAATTCTTGTACTTATATCCGTAATTCACTAAAGATATATGTTTTCTCTTTTTAGTGTACGAAAAGCTTACCCTCTTGCACTTTTAAACACAAGTCCATGAAAGTATATATTTGCCTTCTTGCTAATAAACTTGCTTTATCTTTGCAAAGATAAGAGTGCATCTGTATCATGCAGCAACAACTACATGAGAATAGAATTTGATCGAAAGTACTACAATACATCAGAATATTCAAGCATCACCCTTCGAGACTCATCCTGTAGGGCATCAATTTACTACTCTACCATTGTTCTTGGAAATGTACCTGGTGCTTGTGGATCCGTCAAACGTGACACGTATTCGCATATTGTATTCGAAAATGAGGTCATTTTCACGGGCAAGGTGATTGGTGGACTTGTTACGAGGAATTTGGACCAAAGGATCAAATTTTCGTGCATGTTTAGTAAGAGTGCGTATGTGCAGACCATCAGCTATCAGCCCATTTCAAACGTGACCGGAGCAGAGGGTATGCTAATTTTTGTACACTATGCAAAGCTGTGTTTAGCATTGCCTAAAGTCACTGCTATAAATCCATTCTAAAAAATTTCATTGCCAAGCAATTTTCTTCTTTCCGTTTTATATTTAGCACTTGTTTTGAGTCATAGTATAGTGTGAAAGCATAACATAATGATTTTTCGTGAGCAGACTTAAATCTGTTCATGGTATTAGTTAAAGAGTTCCTTTTGTCATCACAGTCTGGTAAGGACAGTGAAATGCATTAGCTATATGCCGTGATATCATATTTTGCAGCCGAAATTGCCAGAAGGAGGTATAGCTATAAATAATGGAGGGAATTTTGAAAAGAAGTGGAATGAAAGAATGATATATCAATGAAAGGATGAATGATTGTTTAATGACTAAATTAATGAAATAATGAATAAAGGAAAGAATGAACGAAAGAATGACATATTCAGGACAGATTATGATGCATCAAAGATACCATGATTCAAGGATGAATGGATGAACTGATAAATGAATGAATAAATGAGAGAATGAATAAACGACTGACAGCTTCAACAGTAGTTGACCGTGACAAAAAATGTTCATTTAATGATTATGCGTTGTTTTTCAAGAAACAAACAAAACTTTTCTAGTAAAAAGAGTTTCTTCAAGTTATTATTTGAAACTCAGCCTGCTTGTGCTTCTTAAGTATTTCCTAATTCTTGCCAAAATTCAGCCACATGTTTATTATAGACATGCGTCATAACAAAACGTGTACATCATCTATGCTATTGTTTAAAAATAGTTGCATTGTGAAAAGACTGTTGCTGCTTTGTTGGTGATGAGGGAAGGCTACTACCGTCACGTGGCTTTTAGAATTCAGTTGTGATGTACTCCTTCCAGCACACCTTTTGCTCTGCTTTAGATGAATCTATTTCGTTCACTCAGTTTAGGAGAGTGTTGTAACGTTCTAACTATGGAAGAAAATCTATAAAATTGATGAAAATCTGCAGAATGCTATTTATTACATTTCATCGAAATTAAAAATCCACGGTATATTTGTTCCATTGTGCCAAAGGCTTGATTTCTCATGCTACAGAAAGGTACTGCAGACCATACCTTTTCTCGGTTACAAGCTTTAGAAAAACCGTAACGTCGACATCAAGGGGGTAACATCTTTGCCACATATAAGAAACACGTCATAGTTAACCTAACGCAGTATGGAAATAAAATGAGTAACGCCCATCGTAGTTTTTAATTTTAATTTTAGCACGGCCCACTTCAAAGCCATCATAGCAGATTGAAGGGGCTGTCGAGCATAAATAATAAAAATTGGAGTCAAATGAAATAATCTCGATTTTGTTTCAGTTGGATATGGGAATTTCACATTTTACTTCGTCATGTACACTAGCTATCAGTACACACGAATGCATACGTACTACCCTGTGTCCGTGAAGCTCAGAGATCGGATGTACCTTGAAATCTACGCTAACAATATTGACAATAGCATTGTGGTTCTCGTTGATCAGTGCTTTTCAACTCCCAACATGGACAGAAATCATCCATCGAAGTACACCTTTATAAACAACAGGTAAACATTTTCATAGTGTTTCAGGACATTCAACATGAATTTCTGTGTAAGCCATAGGCCCTTGTTCAGATTTATGCATCCAATATTGTTGACCATCTCAATTAGGCAGCATCGTGGAACATAACAGGAGTCATACATGAGAAAAGATAGGTTAAACTATTGAACATAATTGATAATAATGCAATGGAGACTTAAGCATATTACGAGAACAAGAAGCATTACTAACTCAATATTGGCAAGCAGATACATGATGTGAAAAATGGCACTTACATGGCTTGCAAGAAGCTGAGTACACCTGCTCATTATGTGAAGTACTCGATGAACAGTTAAGATAGAATCTGCTTTGATTATGATAAAAAACACAGAGCTTCATTGAAAACCTCTTGCTCACTATCAAATGAAATATCAACGACCGAAAAAATGACTAGACCTAACTTCATTCATTGGCCACCAACTCTTGCAATCAATTTCTACGCTTCAATCTGGTCAATTTTTCTATTCACCTTGGTCTTAGTTAATATAGCGCCAACACTGCTAAAGCATCCAAGCTTGTCTTGATGGTGCTAATTCATTTTTGCCACTGAATTACATAATAAATATCTTTCTTTCTAGATGCCCAACCGACAACACTGTCCTGTTTCATAGTACAAGTAACAACCGGCAGAGGTTTAGTTTGCAGGCGTTCAAATACTTGCAGAATAGCACTGCTGTATTCTTGCATTGCCTTGTTTTTCTTTGCCATTCCACGTCGACTGACTATAGATGCCAATATGGATGCGCGGGAAACAACATACACAGGGGTAAAAGAGACATAGGCGAGGAACGTGAAGATGGCCCGTCCTCAACCTATATGATTGACATTCAAGTGAAACTAAGAGAAGAAGGTATTTCAACTGCTCTTTTCATACCTCTAAAATAAATTGCTATGCGCAAATACATTCAAGGTTAGGATATTGAAAGGCAAGAGAATATTACAACATGTTTTAAATTTTTCAGTCTCAGATATATTGAAATACTACAATGTGACCATATGAACTGTTACTAGAAACTAGTGAACAGATCCATGGTTGTATAAGCTGTCACGTGTGGCGAGCTAACCTGTATACTATTGGTCATTATCTTTATTACTAGTATATTCTGTTTGAGAAATAAAGACTAACTGGATCCTGCACCGTTGACGTTTTAAAGTAGATTTCTACAACATCGCTATTTGAACCCTTTTGTTGTTTTGGCTAGCCATTTATAAACTACATAGGTATAGAGAGGTTTACATTTGTATGTTTAATGTTTTCATAGACAAGAACTTTTAAAAGATCTATAGTGCTTTGTGTATCACGCATGTCAAGTTTAGGGTCCTCATATCTGTCACATACGCCGTCCTAAAAGCCCGCACTTAGAAATTAATTTAGCTGAAACAGTGAATGGAAAATATGTTAGAATCGCATTGCTTGATTTTAAAAAATGGCTTAGTAGCAGTACTAAAAACGCACTATTAGACTAGTTTTGCAAAAACATGGTATAAAATTTTACTAGCTAACAGAGGACCGTGTGAAGGCAGCAGCTATGCGTATAGGAGGCCGCATGCTCGACAAATCTGCCGTATACTGTTGTACACGGGCGTCGTCGCTTTCGTACCTAGTTCGTAAGTTGTCCTCGTCGTATGCTGAGCAACTGGTACGTGAATTAGGATAATTGATTGTTTTCCCCCTGCCTTTATCTCACTAGCGTCTCCATTAAGTCCTTAATCGCTACCAGGCGGGCACTGAGCGAGTATAAAGCCATCGTTTAAGAATAGCATTCTAAGTAACAAAATGCTCAAATACGATAGTTTTGTATATTTTTCATTGTGTAAAAGCCTAAACAATTCACCTTGATTCTTCTAGAACTTGACATTTTCAATAAGTGCATAGGCAGCGTGTAAAAATTTAACCAAAGCAATGTTTTGTCCTTTAGAACTCCTTGCTCACGATTGGCTATTCATCCTGCGATACCCCATTAATGTAAATTACTGTTGCATATAGACATGCACCAAGTTGCTTATCTGCTCCCCTCCCCTTACGACCTATGTAGTTAGTAAATAGTTCCGAAATACCTGATGTGTTGCTCTGACATTACACCGGATTTTGCATCGAACGTAGACACTGTGATGTAAACCAATACACTGTGGCAATAGACTTTTAAGTACAGTTTTTCGTTCCTGAATGACCTTATCATCTTTTTGCAACCAGATACCTTTATAAAATAGCTTCTAAAAGACTACTGCTACTAATTGCTTTCACTTTCCTGCTTGTCGAGTCAAACTGAGTTGTTGTTATTTTTCATTGGTAGACGAAGATGCGAATAGCAATGCTAACACCGGAAGGAATACTGCATTGGTTGCTTCTTTGTCCTGTGTTGCTGTTGCAGCTATTGCTATTATTGCTGGATTGGCTTGGAAAGTTAAGAAGTTGAAGAGGATTGAAAAGGTCATTCCAATGGAGGCACGGTATGCGGGTAATGCAGATAGCGCACATGATGTTCCCGAAAAGCAAATTGAGAACCACGATGACCTGGGAGATATGGTGGTGATGAGCAAGGAAAAGCAATCAGAGTTGTTTAAGAACACTGCATGGTAGTGGATGATACTCACTTTCTATGATACTCACTTTTTATAAGACTCATGTTTTATAATACTCACTTTTTATGATACTAACTTTTTATGATACTCACCTTTTATAATACTCACTTTTTATAATACTCGCTTTTTATAATACTCGCTTTTTATGATACTCACTTTTTATGAGACTCACTTTTTATGACACTCACTTTTTATGATACTCACTTTTTATGAGACTCACTTTTTATGATACTAACATTTTATGATAGTCACTTTTTATGATGCTCACTTTTTATAATACTCGCTTTTTATAATACTCGCTTTTTATAATACTCGCTTTTTACAATACAACCATTTATGACCAATTAGCGATAAGGATTTAACAAGGCAACTTAATTTTTCTCCAAAGTAACACAACCCTTAGGTCTAAACGATGGAAGGTGAGCTGGGAGACTTTTTCATGCAAAGTTCACTGTACAAACAAGTTCTAAATAAAATGATGAATTGGTGGTTATTATACTTTGATAATAAACCAGGAAAATTATGCCTCCCATAATGATGTCATAGGCTCCACTACAGAAGAAACCAGGATAAAAAATACGTATTTATAAGAACCTTGGCTGAAGTTTCATCTTTTGCATCACTTCAATAAGAACCCCAAAGAGGCTAAAATGGGGAATGGTTCTTGTATAATAGGATTCATTTTATCTAGCTTAAAACTTCAAAAGTAGAAACATTCATAGGCTGTTTGCATACTGATCAATTGTCTTACAAAAAACAAAACAATAACACAGTTGCTTTCTGAAAATTGCAAGAATCCTTTAAGAATTTTCAGAATTTTTCAGTTGTACAACAGGTTATAAAATTATGAAACAAGAATTTTGACCTAAAGATGTTCTCCAGAATTCTTGTGCTCTAAGCTGTATTTGTGTGTATGGCATGTGCTGTATATGACAGTGCTTCTTAATAAATTTTTTCAAAGCCCAACTAAGGAAAGAGAAAACATTTTGCAAACCATCCCCTCCCGCTTTCCTTGATGACTATAAATAAGATCAATCTGTAAAAATTGTAACCTGTTCCTGGAGTGGTAGCCTGTTCCCTGGGGTCATATGTGCTTCTTGGCATCACATTGTGCTCCTAAGGGAGCGCACCCCGCTATTTCAATAGGAATTGTATATAAGAACCTTGATAAAAATCTAGCAGGTTGCAGTTAGGAACGCCAACCCTTTACTTAAAGGCCTATCCGGACTGCCCAGGAAAACCCTATGTTCTTCTATGCGTGTTTCTACTGTAGGGCATCACAAAATAAGATTTAAAGTTGTGGCCAGGAGTGTAGCCATAGGAAGGGTGCGGAGGGTTTCCGCACCCCCAATATTTAGCTTTTCAGCACATTTACCGAATATCGATAGTGCTCGTCAACATTGTATTGCTCTTAAAACTCAAGGATGGTCCTATTTGTCGGCAAACTGGACTGACTCTAGATGCAAACATGGATGCGCGGGAAACAACATACACAGGGGTAAAAGAGACATAGGCGTGGAACGTGAAGATGGCCCGTCCTCAACCTATATGATTGACATTCAAGTGAACCTTAAAGAAGAAGGTATTTCAACTGCTCTTTTCATACCTCTAAAATAAATTGATATGCGCCAATACATTCAAGGTTAGGATATTGAAAGGCAAGAGAATATTACAACATGTTTTAAATTTTTCAGTCTCAGATATATTGAAATACTACAATGTGACCATATGAATTGCTACTAGAAACTATTGAACAGATCCATGGTTGTATCAGCTGTCACGTGTGGCAAGCTAACCTCAACAACTCACTTTCCACTCGTAGCAACCTTAAAAATGGAACTTTGCACAATCCACAGAATGCTCTGTAGTATTCTTAAAAGATAGAGACTTGCTCCCAGTGTAGTTCTCATTCAACTGAATTGTTCAAATCATACATGTGCAATTGTTAGTGGTTAGCAATTATATTTATCCAATCAAATGTCAGTTAAAGCTTTGCACTAGGTCACGCTTAATCACTACAGCTCTTTCTGTCATTTGCCAGAAACACTTCTTTATGTTGTAGCAGGATGCAAGTCTTACTTAGAAGAGGGCCGTTACACCTGGCGTCACAACTCTGCATTACAAATCTTAGCTAACTATTTTAGAGCAAATACAGGAGCATCTCTCTATGTTGATCTCCCATCCTTTCATTCTCCTTTCATAATAACGGGAGACAATTTTCGTCCTGATCTTGTTCTTGTCTCGCCTGATAACAAGCTGTATATTTTCGAACTTACAGTTGGTTTTGAGACCAACCTAGAAGTGAACGCTGAGCGTAAGAGAGTTAAATATCAATCCCTTATGGAAACTCTTAGATCCAAATATACAGATGGTAAGTTTATCAATCTTTCTATCAGTTCTCTTGCAATTTTTGGTCTTTCTTGTTCTACTTTTATTGAAATATGTGATGCTCTAGCAGTTGATATGGGACACCGGCGCTTCCTAACGTTAAAACTCTCTAATACCATCATTCGAACGACTTATTACATCTTTTGCGGTAGAAACAAGCCGTGGAATAGTCCAGAACTTCTTGTCATCTAAGATACAATCCATAGCAGTTTTGTTTTTGTTATTGTCTTTGCTTTAGCTCTTGTTATCGTTAGTGATTTGTTTTATTATGATTGTGCTGAATACTCTTGCCAGTTCGATGAGATGAGAGTAAGACAGAGACCGACTGAAAACCATCACTCTATAATTTCACACTCATAATAATTTACTCATATTTTTGCTCTACTGTACCGACCATTCTTGAACAACTACTGATAAAATAATAATAACCTCTACTTATACCGTTACAAGAAATGACTAAATTTGTCTAATCAATCGTAAATATGAAAAAACTGGATATAGATAACCACGAAACTAATATCACAGAATAGCTGTGTTATTTAACTTTAATTCATAAAACCCTAAAATCATAGTCCGCATCCGATTCATCACAACTTGAATCAATACTCTTACGTAAATATGGTTAAATACAATAGAAAGAAAATAGTTCAATGAATAGAGAGATTACTTGACGCATAAGTCTAAAATGAATGAAAATAACTAAGTGTGACTACGTAACCACGTTTACATGCTTTATACCGAGCATGAGTATTCCCAACAATGATCAGGCTAGCCAATTGTAACCACCTTTTTAAGTGGGGGTAACCATTGCACGTAGTGAAATATAATATGAAAGTCTCCATATAAGTTACGATAGACAATCATGTCGTAGAACAATTTTAAAATATTTTGCAAACCTACATTTTTCTTCTTCGCTTCAACTTTTATGAGGTTAACTTTACAAATGCAAATGCAGCGTTTACGTGGCTTCCTCTGGAGACCGGTGATTCTTTACAACCATCATGCTTCAGAGCCTAGGCCTAAAGTAGAACTACACAATGAAGCTATGCCTTGTCCTCTTCCATTTCGCTGTAACTCAAGACTGATTTAAAACATCAATACATAGAATAGAAGCTAGGCACTAAACAACACATTGTATGTCAGAGCACAGGATACGTTAACAGACACCAATATATTGTCCGGAAGCGTGATGCTGACACTACATGGAGGTTTACTGACACAACATGACTTTACACAAGCATGCGATTATAACACAAAGCATCAAAGGTAGACAAACAGGACATACAATACAACATCAATACGTTACACGTAGGCACAGTCAGTTTTTAACAAAACTTGCATACCGAATTAAAAACTTTTAGTATTAGGTGCCGATCGACGTTTCTTATAACATACAAAACGTGCAAAATCAACCTATCATAAAGAGAGCTGATTTAGCCAATCAGCGTAAAATTCCGTTTAAGGACCATTGAATAGGGTCTCTGGCGTTATAGGCTATTTCGGCAGCAATACGAATTTTAACGGCCTTTAGTTTTTACAAAACAATCTTATTGACACAAACACAAGTAGGGCGAAGGAGGCATCAGCAATATACAGAAAGACATAAGTACATAACCCAGGGGAAAATCATAACACATAAGTAAGCCAGGGGGAAAGCATTTTTAATCTGAGATAAAGCAGCAACAAGCCAAAGCATGCATTAATCCCTTTCAGAGAATTTGCTGACAATACAGAAAAGGGACGTATCTTGAATTTCTTAGAAGTGTTTTGTTCAAACTCTGGAATACAATGCATCATGCATAATTGCATAAGGAGTAATTTTCCATGTATTAAAGACCACACCAAATCAGAAGGCACATGACAAAAGCGAAGACAGTCGTCGAAGATGTGGCTCAAGTCTTTTCTACTGATAGCTATTGCATGGAGTGCTCAAGGGGCCAACTTTCGCGGTTCGTTCATAACATGGGTGGTGAATCAATCAGACTACAATTATTATCCGGCAAATAATTATGCCTCAATTTCAAAGGTAAGAGCTACAGCTTTTTGTCTGGATCATAGCCTCTCCTGTCTCTATAGAAAATAAATGAAGAGCAATAAAGTAGAGGATACTATGTGAATAAGTACAATAAGTTAAATTAGGAACACGGCCTGGCTAGTAAATATTCTACATTTCCTGCAGTTGCAGATAAAATTCCATTTAGATGATGCAGGAGTTTCATTGCTATAAAATATAAAAACTTATAGACAGACCATGGAATATAAAAAGTTAGGGACCTATTCATAATCACTCTCTGAAATCAACTTAGTTGAAATATGTGAATAGCTAGTGGAGCTTGGCGACCTATTTTCATGTTTGAAGAAAATGCTAGTAATCAGTTGGTTTTCGCGAGACGCGGGTACGTCGCGATTTACGTTTTTTGATGCGTAGCAATTGAGATAGGGGATTAATTGCAGATAAATCAGTTTTGACTTATCGAATCTGTTCTACAAGAGAAGAAGTGTTTAATTTTTAAAATATACTACATCCAAAACAATTTCATTTATCTGACGCGCATAACGTAAACCAGGGATGAACAGATTTGGCGAATTTGGCTACAGCAATGTATGGTGGTAATCAGAATGTATGACGATAAAAGCAGACCGCTTATCAAAGTTTCATAACAGTAGATACTGTACAATTATGGCATGTTAAAGGCGTTGATGTTGCCAGAGCGGTAGTGTGATAATACACGCACAGCAATGCGTTTGGACGTTCGCGGAAACAGGCGCATGGTGACTATTGTTTAAGTTAATGTACTTTATTCTGCTTGCAAGAGATGCAGGAAATTCAACGCAAAATAATGGGACATGTATAATGTTTAGTGACTTAGCTTTAAACTGATGTTGCTGTAGGTGCTTAAAATTACCAAAAGGAGACCACTGAGTGCCTTTAAATGCGCGTTGAATATTCCCGCGCGATCCATCCTCTTCATATTTTTATTGCATTGGGCAATGACGAATCTTTGGATATAAGAAATGGTGTTTAAGTATGGACCACTCACTGCTTGAATATTTTGAATTGACAAAAGGTGGCAAGCTGTTCTATTGCTACACAAATAGCACTTAGTTTTTGTTTTCACCAACAATGTTCGTATTTCGCTTCAATTTTTGTTTTGAGTTTTTAAGAGTGCCTCATGACTGCATGACTATCGGCTTGGTAGGTGGCTAAAAAGCCATACTGGAAGTCAAAATTGTATCTATCTTCTGGTATCCACTTTTTAAACGCTCTGACAGTGAGAGCGCGCCTAATGGAAATCTTGGGCAGAAGGTTGTCGCTTGAGTAATGAACGGTTTCCAAGAAATCATATTTAAGCCTTTGTTATGACATGTTTGTTGATGTCAGCCAAGTGAGCAAACGAGTCTGACATTTCAGCAAACATTTCCCCTTAAAACAAACTCTCTCTCATTGACATCACTGGCGTCTTCGAGATATTGTTCTGATTCTTCGTAATTGTGTGATGAATCGTTCATTTTTGATTTATCCGTGTTTGTAAAACCTGGGCCTTCTTTACTTGTTGACAACAAAACAACGTTGGCGAAGAATTTGGGGCGAATAAAGAAGTCTGTGCGCGTGCACGCTTCTAACTATGCTAGACGTGGGTGCAAACGATCTAACATTTCAACCAGCAAATTAAAGCAATGGAAAGTTAGGTGAAATGTTTGATCTTGATCAAACATCGCCCAACATTACAAAACATGATGCTAGGTGCCCTGACAAGGTGTGCAAACGATCTAACATTTCGCCGGACATTTTGTCAGATTAGATGTTAGAGAAAATAATAGATCGTTTGCACAAGCCCTTACATTTCTTTACGGCAAGCAAACAGCTATTAGGTTGAGAAGAACGAGCAGCCAGTTCAGAAGCTTAATTTTGTATTGCCAACAGTAGGATACTGTAAAACCCAAAATAAACGAGGGTTAAGTAAGCAGGAGGTTCAGCAAATTTCCAAAATTAATAATAAAGGGGGCTCAAAATAAAATGGGGGGAGGGGTAAACAGGCTAACATATAAGAAACTGTGTCTAAACATGTCTGTTCTTGCAAAGTGCTAACGTATTGTAAAACCAGCTAAACAAAAGACATGAGGATTAACTGAGCTTGAAAGCAGCCCCTGCATTCGCATGTTAGGAAAATTGATCAAACCAGCCAAAAGTTATCAACATCCTCCGCTTACTATGGACGCAATAGTGTGAATGTTTCAACAAATCACGCAATTTTTGTACCCGTTGTCTATGATTTGGTGTTGTCTCTTGAACTGGAGCTAAGGCTCTGCCATTTAATCACATGACATTAATCGCTGCTTCTCTTAGTGGCTTTCTCCGAAAAAAGATAAGTATAATCTAGAGTATGCCAAGAAAGGATTTTCATACTCAGCTCTTAAAACCTGGAATGAAATCCCTTAATAATTAGGGAACTTCCCACGCTCTGTCACTTCAAAAAAACAATTGAAAATGTATGTGATGAGCTGAAAATAAATCAAGCACGACCCCCTGGTAGAAAAGCATAAGATTTATGGTAATTTTTAATGATCTTGAATTAGACCATTATGATGTACTTAGATTATTATGATATATCGTTTACTTTATTTTAATATAGCTGAAGAATTATTCGTATAAAAAAATATTAATATAAATATAAATATGAATAATTATATCGAAATTAGAAACTAGAAACAGCCTTTCCAATCTAATGCGATCCGAAATAAAAATTTTCGTTCCAAACTCCGAACGAATCTGACCTGATTCGGATCTGATTTGAACACCTCTTTCTTTAATTAACTTATCTATAACGATACCCCTTCAGCATACTTACAAATATAAACTTAATTACATATATAAAAACGCTAATCTTACAGGGAGTCGTTCTTATGAGGGGACATATATTAGTTTTAATTGCTCATCAAATGTCTTCTTAGATGGCTTGTAAACAGACTTAGCGATGACAGTTCTCATATCATTTGCAATATCATATCATTCCAGACCCTAATGCCAACATGTTGAAACCCTTTCTCAACTTTTTTTTTTATTTATTCATATTTATATTTATATTTATTTATATATTTATATTTCTTTATATTTATTTATTTATTTATATTTATATTTATTTATAGTAAGCTTACGCATAGCTAAAGGAAGCTAACTTACGCCTACTGTAAAAACTTAAAGAAACACATAAAATATCTTATTACAGAATAGTGTCATAAAAGCTAAAAGCTAAAAGCAAAAAATTTGCATCATTGAGAAAGTAATAAACTATATATTGATTGTAATATAACAAAGGAGTTCTAAGCCAAAAAGCCAACTTGCGCTACATATTGTCTGCATATTCTACAGGGGTAATTTTCCTGACCTTTCCAATGTTTTATAACGTTTTGGAATTCATCTATAGTTCTGGCATTCTTAGTTTTATCTGGCACTGTAAGCCACAATGAGCAGCCTAAGAACACTGCACTCTGCATTCCATAGGATACTGTCTTAATTCGTGGAAAGTCCAATAAGTTATTCATACGTAAATTATATGAGGTTTTTCTCTGCACAAAGATTCTTTTCATAAAGCAAAGGTTTAGGCCTAAATTTGTCTTGTATATTCCTGATACTAACAGTTGTACGTGCCACTGACGGGTTGACACTGAGTTGTCTTTTTAGCAGCAGTTCAGGAAATTTAGACGATGTATCATTATATTTATAATGCGCAGGGCCTTTTCATGAATACCATTAATTCTGTGGTTCATTCATCTGTCAGAGAATGTTCATTCTGTATTCTCGGAGAAATCAAGTTTTACTTTTGGAATATGCAGGTCTTTATCATTTCTAGTATTATGATTAGATAAAGATGATCTATATTGGAACACATTCCATAGGCTTTCAGGGCATAGCTTTTTGAGAATTTTATAGACTAAAACGGATCGATCAAAGCGAATAAGATTCTCAAAAACTAACCATTTTTTTGGCCACGGGTTCTTAAATCTTGTACTTTCGATATCTGATAGAGCCCTAGTTTGCAAACATGAGTGGTTGTAGTTCGGTTGACGATAGATTTCCCCATACTGTGTTTTCGAGAGTAGGTGACTCTCAAATAGAGCAAGATAAACATCACACAGTGGTTTGGGGAAGAACATTCTTAAGTTTTTACAGATGATAAACCTCCTGCTAGCTTTCCCGTCAATGATTTAAATTTATTGTTCCATTTTGCCTCTTCGTCAACAATGACACATAAGGATTTAACTTTCCCTACACGTTTTACTTCGCTATCATTAAGTTTGAGTGGAGGGAGGTCGTTGCTTTCATTTATTCTACGTTGGTGACCAACTACCATTAATTCTGTTTTTTGGGGGCTCGCACTTAGTTTATTTACCCTCAACCAATCATTGATATTTAACAGCTTTTTCATGCTTATGAGCTCTGTTATATCATAAGATGCAATTGTTATATGTGTATCGTCAGCAACATGTTTATCTTAGAGAATTCTAAGCAACTCTTAAAGTCGTTAAGGTATATAATGAAGAGAAGGGGACCTGAGTATGATCCTTGAGGAATGCCGCAAACAACTTTTTTAATCCTTGATCTTTTACCATTTACAGTGCAAAATTGTTTTCTACCACTTAAGTACGATTTAAACCATTCAATTACTTTTCCTCTAATCGAAACTTCGGCACTAAGTAATACTTGTCGAGCATGCACGTTTTTAGTTTCTACGAAAGTTTTTTCGGCCCAGCACTGACATTTTCTTAACTTTCTACGATTCCAGTATGAAAACTTTCTTAAGAATTTCTTAGCAAAAATGCTTGGCTTCCAATGTTGTGCTTAGGCACATTAATGGACAGTGAAAAAGTTCAGTGTACACCTGAAATGGAGATAAACCTTAGCGAATAACAGAAGTTAAGCTGTTACAGAACAGCCAACATAACATATAACATTTTGTACACAGATAAATCGATTTTAAAATACATGTACAAAAAACGTGTATTCAGCTTGCGCAACTCGGCGCAACTGACGAAGGTTGAAGCCTGCACACTTCCTTTGGACGTCCAAGCGCTGAAGGTGCTTTGAAGAGGCAGGTTTTGCACACGATTTGGTCTAGAAATAGACTTGATAAGCAAACACTAAAAGCTTGGTGAAAAGCCCAAGGGCAAAATTTTTATGTAGGCACAGGATTCGCCTATTACACTACCAGATATATCTCATAGAATACTGGACAAAGATGTTGATACTATAAGATACTCCTTTTGCGGTGTCGCTGGCCTATTGTCACATCTCCACAAATATCCAACCAAGACAATGGGAATGTTAAAGGCGGCAGTAAAGTACAAGGAGATTTGCATTTCAGGTTACTGTTAATGCATATTGAATAGCTCTTTAAGGTTGGGATTTGGTTGCATTTCAATCACTTCAATTTGCTGCTGTTTTTCCAGGTCACATAAGGTATTTAGCAAAGCAGCTTTCATGGTTACAGATCACAGCATTGTTGTCATCATGGCTGGGCAAATTTATAGACAAGGATATACTAACTTCAGTATTCTTGCAGTTCATTGTTCCCACAGAAAATGAAAAACAAAGTTCCCTGACTTTTCCATTATAAATAGGCAGGGCCACCGAGAAAATTCAGATGCCAAAATTGCTGCTGGGTTACTTCATAAGGCCCCTAGACCTTAAAGAACTGGATGTTATGAGGCCCCTTGGACCTTGAGGTCCTGGGGGCAACTTGCCTCCTTCCTTTCCTCTCGGCGGCCCTGCCAATAGGGACAGGGGACCCATTCTTGAATCCACACAAGCAAGATTAACACTAACATAAAATCGTTCCCTGGCGTTTCCTTGACCTGTATGCCCTTTTTCTACATTTCCTTCTGACTGTTCCAGGTTTTCTCTGACTTTCTTCAGAAATGGACATTTTCAGGTATTTCTGGTTCTGTGGCAACCATGCATTTATCGATGCGGCACCAAACCAAGCTACCTGAATGTACTTTCTTTTGTAATAACATGTGCGGTGAAAAGTTTTGATTGTAGAAAGTTGTAGCAAGTGCAATTTATAAATCATAGCAAATACAACGTATTAGCTATGCTATTCCTTCAGGTGTAAAATATGTAAACAAATATTATCTGCCAATTACAGTGAAAAACTCTTCCGTCTGAAGCTTATATGACACATGGGCAGTAAAGGTTCTTGATGCAGATCTCTTGCAGTACAAACCAAGATCTGGTTCTTTTGTATCTCCAGGGCCGTTCCTAGAAAATTTTCCTGAGGGGGGAATACGGGGCTTGCATTTGTCGACAAACGCTGGCGTGACTGGAAGAAGGGGTGTAACATGAGCATGGCTGGCAACATGGATGTGGTCGGGTAAACAGAGTGTGTATACAATGGCACTTTGCCGATATGGTTGACTTGATAGCCATTTCTAATTGCAGAGAAAGTGTGTAGAGTTCATAATGGGAACCCCTGACGTTAGACGGCAACGGAAGATTAGAGAGGCACCATTTAATTAAGACATTGACTCAGTTTACTAATTGAAACCGCCAATTCTTACTGTCTTATCTGTTTTATGTATCTATGCCAACTCGTTTTATAGTTGGTTGTGAGTTGTAAGTTGTTGTTCGTAGGTATCGTCTGCAGTTGTAAATAGTCGAGTTCTGTTAGTGTAAAGTTATGTTAAAGAAAAGCATTTAAGTGAATCGAACCTGCGATACAGGGGACAGCCTTGACCCATTCAAGAAACACAAGTTACAAGTGCAGTGGTTGGACGAGGGCGAAATGAAGCTAGTTGTTCTCAAAATTTAGAGCATATAAAAGCTGATTGTTCATCTGTTAAGGATGATCATGCTTTACACACTTTTTCATAGGAAACACAAAGTTGTAACAGGCAAAAATTAAGAGACATTTGAGAGTGGATTTGGAAACATATTACGAACCATTCAAGCGTAATGCAAAAAGTTTACTTCTTATAAAAAGTGTGTAAGGGGTCATCTAAAGAACGCAACGATAGGGGGGTATGCACCATTTTTTTGACAAACTGTGATGAAAAATATAGGGGTGGGGGTGTCTACGTAATGCCTAAAATTTATGGCAATAGTTCTATTTTTTCACTTTCTAATGAATGTTTCCTAGTAACATTCAAACAACAAAGTGCTTACGTAGCTTGAATCTTGCATAATCATTCTCAATTTCAGCGATTTTGAACTATTATATTTTGTTATGCTGCAAATAAATAGATGCACATAAATCATATTGTGCACATAAATAGAGGCTGGTTTTAGGGGGACTGGTATTGGGGCGTCTTATGCCATAATGCTACGTAGCAAACATGGGGGTATCAGCTCGAGAGTAACAAGTCTGGCTTTCAGGACTTCTATGATAACAGTATATATATATATATATATATATATATATATATATATATATATATATATATATATATATATATATATATATATATATATATATATATATATATATATATATATATATATATATATATATATATATATATATATATATATATATATATATATATATATATATGTATATATATATATATATATATAAAGTAATAAAGGAAAACAGCAAATTAAACTACCATTTCATCCCTACAAGCCTGTTTTGTGGTTGCCCATTCATCAGGGGATAAATATATATATGTACCTAGTGTAAATATTATATAACTGAAGAAACATCCTGTATAAAACTTTTTATTTTTATTATCATTATTAAACTGTGTCAGAGAGGGTAGGGATCAAAACAGCACCATTCCGCTGGGTACTTTTTGCATAATCCTTATCTCGAAAACTGAGAATCCAAGAAAAACCAGTTAGGGGTACAGGATTTTTGTGGCTTAATGAAATAGAAAGCTAAAGGCAGAAAAGCTAAAGCTCGGACTTTTTCAATAAGACTGACAGATGGAGGCTGTTCTCGTTAAATACTGTTGTTATTATTGTATTGATGCAGGTTCATGTGAAGTTCGGGGCTTCATGGAGAAGAAGTGATGGATCTTCATATTGCAGTGATTCCTCGATTGCAAACTGCCAGTTTTTCAACCATGGTTCTTGGTATCTCTATTACGCAAATGGTTGGGGCTATCCACAGACCTATTACAGCAGATTCTCAGCAGGATTTTACTGCGAAAAATTCAGCAATGACAGTGATTTCACAGTTGGCTCGAATGAAGTTATTTTGTATCTGCCAAAGTCCTACACATACAGAGCGGCGTAAGTACTTCAAATATTTTGTTAATATAGCATTCAATTCCTTCATCATCATTTTGCGAACATAGCCTAATTCACTGTGACCCAGGCCACCGAATAAATGGGCAAAAATGAAGCTTACAACATTCATACTTTTGTTGCTTATTGTCATACTTTGGCCTACTTAATAGAGCGAATGTTGGCAAAATCAGACTTGTAGATGCTGAGATATAATGATTTGAGGCTGGAAGAAATCGATTAGGTCACAAGTTAGGGCAATTTCTGATGAAATTCATGTCATCGGCAGAATATCAATAACTGTGAGGTGGATCTTCATCCACTTCCGATTGCAGCCAGTTTTGCTTTGTTTGTGGATTTGTGTCTATATTTAATTAAAACTGATTCATCTACACAATTAGATCAAGAATATTCCATATTTTGCTTGTTGTTCGAACTACACTTTTTTACAAGTTCAATGCCGAAAAATTGAAAAATGTCGCTCTACGGTTACAAAATGGATGCCAAAGCACTTGGACAAATTCGTTCAGATACAAGAGTCATGCCATTTTGAAAAATGCTTCTCTGGCTGCTTTAATTTAAGGAAAAGTCGCATTTTTGTTCATAGATTTGCATTTTGCTCCTAATTCTATGGTTTATGTTTTCATGTCATCTCTACTACTTCAAAATAATCCAATTCAACTTTCTCAATTATTCTACTGAGTTCATATCTACGAAAAAATTTGCTTGAGTTCAAATTCCTCATTACATGTTAAGCAAGCATAGCGCTCAAATCTTGGTTGGTTAATACATTTGATCACAACCAAATTCTCCTTGACATCTCAGCCAATAGAAGGCTGCAAATTCATCAACAAACGGCTTTCGAAGCTAAATTTAGGCTAATTTCACATGTATTAACCAATCAAGATGTGAGCGCTATGCTTGTTAAGCACGTTTTAGATTGTAGTACAGGACTTTGAACCTAGCAGTTCTTCATTCTTTTTCATTTTGTTTCATTTTTCATTTCATAATATTTAGAATTCCATTAAATACAAAACTATACAAAACGACAATTAATAATCTACATATGTAACATGTTCTAATCTGTATGAAAAATAGAATTTCTTAATGGAGGACTCTCCCAGTAGTCCGAGAACTAACGACAGGAGAGCTCCCCTCCGTTATAGATAATAATTTGCTCAATAGCAGTGAACTTAATATGTCTAGCACATGTTTTCCAAAATTATAAAGAACATAGAATCTTCAGATGCTTTTTAAATAAATATGTAGAGGGTGAACTTCTTAACTTTTCTGGAAGATTATTCTACATTTTGCTCCCATACAGCGAATTGACTTCAAACCATTTTCTCGATAAGTATGCCTCGTATAATATTCATGAAAACGTTATGCACAGGTAGAGAAATTATGAAAGCATAGAGGATTCGTTTTTCGATTGATTCAAATACAAAAATAGGCATTTTTAATTGAAATATATCCTTCAGTCTCAGGAGCTTGAAGGCTTTACATATTGGAAGTGTATGAGACAAGGGATGTTCATGTGAAATTGGTCTTAGAACTTTTTTGCACCTTAAATATTGGTTCAGTATATGAAGCAGATATTTGGCCCAGTCCCAAAAGGGCATTTTCTGAAGTTCAAGAGTGCGTGACCTTGAAAAATGTTTCTAGTGGCAAGCCCCCAGACCCCCATCTTTCTCCTGCTCCTCTTTTATACCTAGTCCTGTTTTGTGTGAGGCAATGGTGGGCTTATGTACTTCCATTTTGAGAGGCGTTAGAGGCTTTCACAAATCAGTGAATTCAACTCTGTCGTGCCTTATTCCCGGTATAAGAACAATTTTTCATGGTGACAAAGACGAGGTTGTGTCTTGCGTTTATTAATGCTGCAATGGTATTCAAATCAAATCAAGTCAAATCATATCAAATCAAACTTTTTACAGTTAGTTTGCTTGTTTCTAGTTAAAAACTAATTTTACACCAACGATTTACATACATACATAACTTTTATAATATTCCGCTAAAAAATTAACGTACTAACTAAAAATAAATGCTCATTATGTGCAGATGTGGCACGTACAATTCTTTCCATCCCAGTTTCGTATTTAAAAAAAAATCATTTATGGAAGTTGCTAGTTTAATTTCATCACATAATGCATTCCACAAAAGACATTCTCTGAATGATAGGGAGCTTAGTCCACAGCGCTGAGAATTCACGGAAGAGTTTATACATAATTCATTATTACGAAGACTGTAGGGAACTTCTTTTTTTGTAAAGAATTCCCACATGCATTCAGGGTTTAGATGGTTGATTGTTTCATATATCTCAACCATAAGTATTTGCAGGTTCTTTGTATGTGTTGTCCTTGATTTATCCTTATCTAAAAGTATTTCAAACGTAGATTCATTGTCTCCATATAAGACTCTCAGTGCCCGTTTATGACTTCTATTAATTTCGTTATTAGCCCCGTTGCTACAAGATAGCCAAATTAGAGAGTAATTTTTAAATGGGTGCCCGCTAAACGCGGGCAATTCCACCCCCAGCTGTGATCTGCAGATTAGCCTTGGAAAGACAAGAACTGTCTCCACTAACCTGTTCGTGCTGAGGGAATTGTTGAGTGATGACAGTAAGTTACATCCTGTAAAGCATGTTGATTGATGGCATCACAGATCACTGTAATATGAACAATTAGACATTACCATAGAGTTTAATAATAACTTAGACTTTTTTCCCCTAATAACGGTCGTAATCTTCCAAATGCATGAACCTTTTCATTGACCTTCTTGCATAATTCTTTAATATGAGCTTCAAACGTAAGCCCTAGAAGCTTTACTTGCTTGTTTGATGGAATTAAGAGCCCGCTGATATTAGGACAAAATTTACTTATGTCCTTTCGTCCTAAAAAGATTATTTGAAATGTTGAGGAATTACAATCTCTGCCAAAAGTAGTTGGAACGCCCATACAGTTTTGAGGGTTTTCTACCCCCGTCCTATTTCCTTGTCATTACTGAGAGTGTAAACCCCCTCCCCCCATCATACAATGTTGAATCAGTAGCCAGGGCCCTTAGCTACTTGGACAGGCATCACTTCTCCCAAAAGTGCTAGTCATATGCCCTTCAAACAACATTGTTTTACGGGGGAGGGGATTTTGTAGTTCGTCTATAGCATAAATCACAGGAAGTGTTCCAAGACTTTTGGCAGACATTGTAGCTTTCATGCCGTTGTTGGTAAACCATTGCACCATTTTATGCAGGTCACTTTCTAATCTAATCACGACTGCTTCTATAGATGTATCGCATGCATAAATTCTAGTATCATCAGCAAAATTGCGTATCTCAGACTCCATTTCTAGAAGAAAAAGATCGTCGATAAAGGTACTACGGAGTAACGGTCCAAGAACAGAGCCCTGTGGTATTCCAATTAAAATTTGCTTTCCTGAACTATACGTGGATCTTATTTTGGCCCTTTGCATTCGGTTTGTCAAGAAGCTGTCAATAAATTTTAGTGCATTCCTGTGAAACCCATAAGCCTCAATACTTGTTATAAGTAGATCGGGGGATATACAATCATAAACCTCTGATAAATCCATCAAAATCGTCGTATTGTACCCGATATTCTTTTAAATCTGTCATCATAATATGGATGCAATTTCCGCAGAACAATATCCAGCGTTGCAGGGCAACAACCTCTGACATCCGGGGTCACCGAGAAGGGGCGAAGGGCAAATTGCCCCAGGACCTCTAGGTCCAAGGGGCCTCACAATACCCAATGCTACAAGGTCTTGGGGCCCAGTACAGTAAACCAGCAGCAATTTTTCATAGTTAATTTCTAGGCCCTGAAAAGTTTCTGTTCAAAAAACGGAGATTTTTTACAGACCATATAAAATAATATATCATTCAAATCTTTAAAAATTTTTCTATTCAATGAAGGTGCTGCTTTTGGGACATTTACTATTGAAATGTCAGGATTTTGGGGGCTAGAAGTCCTTGGCTATTCCAGAATTCGGTCTGAGGCCACTATCATTGATATCCCTTTCTTTTGTCTTGACGCGCAGCTATGCGGTAATTGACAGTGAATCATAAGTGGACTAAATTATCGTGGCTCCATTTTTGAAAGTATGGGCGTGGTTGTAACTAGGCCTTACCTTTTTTGACATCGCACCAAGAGCCCCCTTGCTAACAGTTTTAGAAATCACCTCTGGCTGTAGGTAGAAGTTTTAAAATCATTGGCAAATTTTCCAAATTATATGCGCAAATGAACTGCTGCAGTGCGCAATTCACAAAGTTTCTCACTGGGATGGGGCTAAATTTGTTCTTGGTTTCATTCCTTCATGAGGAAGTAGCCTAACAGCATTTAAGGAACTGTATTTGGGACATGTGTTTCTTGGAGTTCGCAGAAAATTCCCCAAAATATAATAATGATCAACGTTCAATGTCTCACGGGTATTTTTTTGGAATTAGATCTTCATCATGCTGCTGGATCTACGGATTGAAACGCTACTCAAGCTCCTCTTGGAATGTTGAGGCTCTCATTTCCCTACAGAAAACCTACAATGGACGTGTCTACAAAATCAACACACCACCTCAAATATCTCATATACCTATTATACAACACAACCTATCTTCATCTTATTTCGGAACGGAAATGTACGTACTACCAGTGTACGACCTAGATAACGACAGAATACAGTGCAGATGGGCAGCCAACTTCAGTGAAGGAGGTGGAGTTTGGAACTCTAGAACTAGGATGGAGTCCCTATCATCGGTTTGTATCTATTTTCCAATTATTTCATAACATGCAGAATTCATAAGCAATCAAGACTACTCAACAATCATTGTGATCATCACCATTTTCGTCATCGCTTCGATTACCACTCACTTTATCTTTTGCCGAAGAGGACAAGATTGGACAAATCCAGAGTTATTAGCTGTCTAGCATTTGTTATAATTATCTTTTCTTTCTTTTTTTGTGCTTTGTAAACCACAAGTAGCTACTTGAAAGCTACATAACCATAGTGAGACTTACATTTGTATGTAGAAATATGGATATATTGTGAAGTTTCAGAAAATTCATTCTATACGTATATACGTAGATCGACCATTCTCATGAAATGTCAACCAGGAGGAGTGAGTTCTAGGGGGCTCAGGGGGCAGAGCCCCCTTGTGAAAACTCTTATTCATTTTGGGGGCTTAGCCCCCTGAGCAGTTTTTTTTAAATAAAATATGGAAGTTCGATTTGTCGAATTTCTACTTAATCGATAAGCTGGATAAGTGAAATCTCCATGAGAACGAAAAAGTTCCACTTATCGAAAGTTCCACTTTCCGATAGGTTCGATAAGTGGAACCTCATTGGGGCCGAAAATGTCCCACTAATGAAATTTTCTACTCGTCTGATTTCTCTAGAAAACGGGCATTTACAAGCTATAATAATAATTTCTTGCAAACACGGAGTAACTACATCCTTGAAGAGAATTCTAACAATAAAAATCTTTAGGCTGATAGACAATTGCTGTGTCTTGCAATTTTTAGCCATTTATAAGGTCCAGCTTCTCGTATGTTGCAGTCTTCATTCTCTATGTTTACCTTCAACTGCTTCAACTATTTCAGCTTTCTTTTTCAAACAATGAGAAACCGTGCCTTTAGCAGCACCATATCTCTTCGCTGCAGCTGTACTGCTTTTGCCTGCACCAATTTCTGTTGAAGCCTTGTCTTGTCCGTATAGAAGACTGCAACGTTGCCATTTCTGACATATGACCGCTGAGATTGTATGCTTGCGTTAACTAATACCAATCGAATAATTTTGCAAGAGTATTCAAGTTAAGAATGTTCTGATTAGAATGATTCACACGTTCTTAAGGTGGTCTTAAGGTGGTCTTATGGTGGAAAAGTTCCACTTATATACATAAATATTGCTCACTGGACCAACAACATGGTTCCACTTATTAAAAGCTCCACTTATCGAGGGTTCCACCCATCCACCTAAAACAAGATGGATTTGTTAAACCAAATCCAATGGAATGGACAATCTGCATTCCTTAGCACTATTTACTTCGTTGTTACTGTGTTGAAGTCGTTCGGCTTTTTGTTAGTTCTGGACACAACTTCTTGTGGTTGATGTTGCATTTGAGGCATCTTCGCTTCTTATTGTGTCTTGGGCTGGACAAAGAATTCACTAGAGAAAATACTCCACTTATAAATGAAACTATTTCGTGAAGAACAACTCTGAAACATATACTCTACATATCTTAAACCCAATAATCATCTAACTGAACTTACCCTACGGTTGTTGGAAGTGATCTGTTATGATACATTGTTATATTGTTATGTAAATGAACCAGGCTTTCTATTGTTCTGTTTTGGGATTACCCTTTGTTGTTGTGTTGATTTTGCCACGCTTTAACTTTGCTTAGTCATTATGTTATCGCTGTGTTTACTTTAGGCCAGATTTGCTTTAATATTCATTAGTTTTTTGATATTTAATCAACAACGGCTATATCAATATAGGAAACTACGGGCTTGCGCAGAGAATGCCAATCTGACAGGAGCACATCACACGGCAGCGAGGCACGTGTACTCACCAAACTGCACACATGCTGCGCCCCCCTAAGAGACACAGATGCACATTCTCAACACTTCTATTAGCGAACATTCATTCATCCATTGTCCTCTTTTTATGTAACGCTAGACCTAAAAATGTAAGCAACTAATTTTGATAAAGTCTTGGTGGCTTTTCTAGAACTGTGTACTATCGCTGAACACATACCCATACTACTACCCCTACCACTACGAATACTTTAAAGGATGGTATGCATTGGCCATAATGGTTGAAGATTTTGAATACAATTATGCATATGGCAGATATGAGAAGCGACACAGTATCCCATTGCAGTTTACTGTCCATCTCTATGTGGGAAACGGTAAGTTCACCAAGAGTATATCATTGAAGAGCTCTGCCTAATTCTAGTTACTTTTAAAGAGCCTAATTGCCGGGAGGAGTCGGAATAAGGTGGGATTGGAAGCAGTAGCAGAGATTTATAAGCGGGGGCCAGAATAAGTGAGGGTTCGGATAAATGCTTTGCAAGTGGGACCTAAGCAGCATAATACGGAACACTATGAACATATAGACCAATATTTTAGTTCATATTACGCAATAAGAATAAATGGCAAAACTATTGCTCTAACAGTATGAATCTGAAGCAGTGTGAGTCGAAGTTCCGTAGTTTAACAGCTCTTGTTCATGGAGATAACTCTTAGGTCCCAAACAAGCGTCACCCGCTTGCTTTTTCTCGAAATATTTTCCAATCACCCCACTCTTATTCTGTTCCTCTTTTGATTTGCTTTATGATGAATTAAGGCATCAAAAACAACTTGAATAATAATAATAATCTTAGGCTCAAAAACATAAAAATCTAAGCATATTAAAACTCAGCAAAAAGTTAGGTAGTCTTAAAAAAGTCTTTAACTTAGCAAAGCTAAATAGTTTCAAGATGGCATTTCCTTATAGTGGGAATTTAATGGACATGAGCAAAACCATATCATTTATTCTTTTATAGAAAGTGCAATCTCCGGCACAAATGGTACTAATTGCACATCTACCTACCAACACACTTCAATAGCACCAACACCAACAAGAAGTCTCATACCGAAAACTACTGCTTATCCACCAATGGCATCTTCCGTACCCACTATACCGCCAGTGCAAGCGTTAGACGGTTGCCAATACTATCAAGTGCTCTCAAAGGCAGATAGAGCATCTACGTATTATGATTGGAGTTCATATCGTTGTGACAGAGATCTTTATGGCTGGTATCGATTCATGGGCTTGGCAGGCAATAGAATGCAAAATACTTGCCCCTCAACTGGCAGTTATCGGTGTGGATCATATTACCAAGGATGGCTTCAAGGTTCTATGCCATCTCAATATGAAGGTTAGAGATATACGAGAGTAGTGTCAAAAATATTTCATATTATTAAGAAGGTTCCGACAAGCTTTCTATTTTATGGAAAGCTGTCATCTACATATTGGTAAACATGAATTTTGCAGCTATCCCAGCATCCTGCTAAATCTCATAGCAGATAAATCTTGCTTTTGCAATCAAGGTTATTGCTATGCTATGGCAAAGACGCCAGGAACATAGTGGGAATCGGCAACTATGCACAATGTAAAACTTCCTTTGATGATCACTCACTGGAGATTTGTATCCCAACTACATTGCAAATTTTTGAAAATTTTTTCAACAGGTGCTGTCCCAAGAACTGTCTGCTTCTCACTGTACTCCAGTTGCTACTGCTCCTATAGACAGTCAATCTACGTTAAAAATTGCGGTTCTTTTTATGTTTACTGGCTCAACAGTGTTCCATCATGCAACTTAAGGTACTGTGGTGCAAAAGGTAAGACATTTGCTTTATTCAAGGCTTTTAGCTGATAATCATACTGGCAAAATACTTTTCAGTCTTCCCTTTAGACCGAATTGTATTTATGATTCATATCTCACTTCAATGTTCATGTATACTATAACTTAAAATAAGACTTATAGCTTGATAGAGAGTACGATTATTTGATATATTGTAACATGATGTACTACAACATACTAGCGACTGTACAATATCATTTGGTGTAACAGGTGGAAGTTCATATTGTATCACAGCATCTAATACATTACTTTAAAGTAGGGAAACGCAGCTTTTAACATAAACTTCAATATAAACACGATGACTAATAAAGGAGGCATATTTATTTATTCATCCACAAACCACTAGAAGACTAGCTGGTGTACATAACGAAGACGAAACTATATATGACAGTCCAGTAGACGTTTTGACACTCTATAGTTGTCATCTTCAGTACAGTGAAGAGAAACAACTGATCGTTTTATACACAAAATCATGAACATTGCAAAGCAATTTGTTGTCCATGGGACGATTTGACCTTTCTGTCTACACAGCTATAAAACTTTTCTAATCGAGCTCAAGGGCATCTGATTCACTTCATTGTCTTTTTCATGTGAGAAGGTCTTGACACAATTGTTTGCTATGGGGCATTTCATGTCAAAACATCAAGGCCATTTCAATACGCTGTGCGACCTGATCATATCGCTGATTGGTTTAAATTGGTTGCTATGCGTTACGGGGTAAACAAGCTTCGTTCCTCAAGGCGAAGTATAAGAAGTGGAAGGTTAAGCGTCTGAGAAAATTAAAAAATGCCAAAATATTGCTGCGTTTATGGGTGTTCATCAAGTGGATATGAAGTCAACAGATCATTTTATCCCTTTCCGAGATCAGAGAGTTTGAAAAAACAATGGACATCAAGAATAAGAAGAGCTGACTACTGGTCACCTAGTTCGAGTTCAGTGGTCCGTGATCTGCATTTTGCAGAATCGGATTTTAAATCACCGATATCCAAGTCAGACACACCAGTGGAATTTCGGAGAAAACGTCCTTTGGCAAATGATGCTGTGCCAAGCCTAAACTTGAGAGGTCAAATTGAAGCCCAAGTGAAACCAAGAACAAGTCGTTCGTCAAAGAAAGCCATGGAGCCGCTAGCAAGAGTAGGCCAATCCTCGTTTGCATCAAATTGGACTGACATTCCTTCGACTTCAGATGTACTTACTGATAAAATGAATCGAGAACTCGAATCTGATACTAAAGATAAAGAAATTGCAACACTAAAGGCAGAACTTGATGATGCTACGAGGAAACTTTATACTTTATCTCAAAACTATGCAGAAATGAAGACCCAGTTCACAACTCATCTTTAGATCTAGCGCGATACTTGAACTTCCTCATGATCTCATTGGTTCGTGAATAACAATAACGTCAATGGATCCGCCCTTGCTCGTGCTCCGCTAAGATTTCATGCCTTGCTGCCCTTACATGTGAAAACTGTACCTTCTTACAATCTTAAGACTCTTAAGAACAAGTCAGTGACATCGTATAGCTATCTATTTGCTAAGAATCTTAATTTTCTTTTTTGCAGATAAGAGTGCATCTGTATCATGCAGCAACAACTACATGAGAATAGAATTTGATCGAAAGTACTACAATACATCAGAATACTCAAGCATCACCCTTCGAGACCCATCCTGTAGGGCATCAATTTACTACTCTACCATTGTTCTTGGAAATGTACCTGGTGCTTGTGGATCCGTCAAACGTGACACGTATTCGCATATTGTATTCGAAAATGAAGTCATTTTCACGGGCAAGGTGATTGGTGGACTTGCTACGAGGAATTTGGATCAAAGGATCAAATTTTCGTGCATGTATAGTAGGAATGCGCATGTGCAAACCCTCAGCTATCGACCCATGTCAAACGTAACTGGAGAAGAGGGTATGCACCTTTTGTCTAATATGGGAAACAATGTTGAGCATTGTTTGAAGGCACGCTTTCATTCTAGAAAATAAAATTTTGTATCTTGCATCTTTTTCCTTTTTATACCTAGCACATGTTTTGAATCATGGTATCGATGCAGTAGCAAAAGCAGGAATTCAGTGATGAATATCAAGGATAGATTCAAGTCTCCTCGCGGAAAATCATTATATGTCATGCTCTCAGGGACGAAATTTAAGGGGGCATGTGGGGGGTGAGTCACCTCCCGAACCTTGAAAATTTGCCATTTCGCAAGGCAAAATCGGTAGTGCAATGTATCTCTGCAGGGCAGCTTACTAGACCCAGGACCATTGGTCAACTACTGTTACTAAAGAATGGTCACAGACAAAAAGCTTTCGCAGGGCAACCTCTGACACCTTGCAGCTGAAAATGCCAGAAACAGGTATTTAAATAATGGAGAGAACTTTGAAAAGCAAAATGGCCTGAAAGCATCATATATCAATAAATGGATGAATGAATTAATAAGTGGCAAATTAATGAACGTATGAATGAAAGAAAGAATGAATATAGGAATGTCAAGTTGAGGACAGATTAGTTATTGGCAAATGTATCAAACAACCAATGAGTCAAGGGTGAATAGATGAACTAATAAATGAAAGAATCAATAAATCAAGGTATGAATGACTGGTGGAATGAAAGGATAAATGGCAGCTTCAACAGTAGTTGGGCGTGACAAAATATAATCAAATATTTACTATGCAATCTGTGCAATCGCTCTACAATAGCTGCACCGAGAAAAAACTTTTACTACTGTTTTCGTGATGGGGGAAGGCTACTCCTATCACGTGACTTTTAGAATTCAGTCGTGATGTAGTCCTTCCAGCAGATCTTATGTTCTGTTCTATTTCGTACACTCAGTTTAGGAGAGTATTATAACGTTGTACCTATGTAAGATAATCTATGAAATTTGATGAAAATTTACAGAATGCTATTTATTACATTTCATCGAAATTAAAAATTCAAAGCTTATTTGTTCCATTGTGCCAAAGGCTTGATTTCTTATGCTACAGAAAGGTACTGAAGACCATACCTTTTCTCGGTTACAAACTTTAGCAAAACCTTAACCTCGACATCAAGGGGGTAACATCTTTGCCACATATAAGAAACACGTCAAAGTTAACCTAACACAGTATGGAAATAAAATGAGTAACGCCCATCGTAGTTTTTAATTTTAATTTTACCACGGCCCACTTCAAAGCCATCATAGCAGATTGAAGGGGTTTTCGAGCATAAATAATGAAAATTGAAGTCAAATGAAATAATCTCGATTTTGTTTCAGTTGGATATGGGAATTTCACATTTTACTTCGTCATGTACACTAGCTATCAGTACACGCGAATGCATACGTACTACCCTGTTTCCGTGAAGCTCAGAGATCGGATGTATCTTGAAATCTACGCTAACAATATTGACAATAACATTGTGGTTCTCGTTGATCAGTGCTTTTCAACTCCCAACATGGACAGAAATCATCCATCGAAGTACACCTTTATAAACAACAGGTAAGCATTTTCATAGTGTTTCAGCATATTCATGAATATACATGCATGAATTTACGTTTAAACCAAAGGTCACTATTCAGACTTATGCATCCAATAACTTTGACCATCTCAATTTGGGAACTTTGTGGTACAATATAACAAGAGTCACACATGACAATGCATTGGAGATTTAAGCACATCACGAGAAAAAGAAGAATTGGTAACTTGATCTTAAGAAGCAAATACATGATGTGAAGGAAGCCGAGGATACACGATCCATGATGTGAAGCACTCGCTCCACAATAATGACAGAAACTGCCTTGATTATGATAAAAAGTACAGAGCTTTATTGAAAACTTCATTCATTATCAGATAAAACATCAATGACTGAGCAGTAAATGGTAAGGTCCACATCATTGCTGGAACAATGAAAAGTTCACTTCATTAAATGGCTACTAACTCTCGTATTACCATTCAACGCTTCACTCCATTTAAATTTTCTCTATTCCCCTTTGGCCTTAGTTTTTATGATACCAACATTGCTAAAATACCAAAACTCGTCTTGACGGTGCTCATTCACTTTTGCGAATAAATTTCATAGTAAATGTCTTTCTCTTGCAATCAATTTTCCACCAACTCTTGCAATCAATTTCTACGCTTCAATCTGATCAATTTTTCTATTCACCTTGTTCTTAGTTGATATAGCACTAACACTGCTAAAGCATCCAAGCTTTTCTCGATGGTGCTAATTCATTTTTGCCACTGAATTTTATAATAAATGTCTTTCTTTCTAGATGTCCAATCGACAACACAGTCCTGTTTCATAGTACAAGCAACAACCGGCAGAGGTTTAGTTTGCAGGCGTTCAAATACTTGCAGAATAGCACTGCTGTATTCTTGCACTGCCTTGTTTTTCTTTGCCATTCCACGTCAACTGACTCTAGATGCAAACATGGATGCGCGGGAAACAACATACACAGGGGTAAAAGAGACATAGGCGTGGGACGTGAAGATGGCCCATCCTCAACCTATATGATTGACATTCAAGTGAACCTTAAAGCGGAAGGTATTTCAACTGCTCTTTTCATACCTCTAAAATAAATTGATATGCGCAAATACATTCAAGGTTAGGATATTGAGGGGCAAGAGAATATTACAACATGTTTTAAATTTTTCAGTCTCAGATATATTCAAATGCTACAATGTGACCGTATGAATTGCTACTAGAAACTAGAACACGGATCCTTGGTTGTATCAGCTGTCACGTGTGGCAAGCTAACCTGTATACTATTGGTCAATATCTTCATTACTAGTATGTTCTGTTTGAGAAATAAAGACTGGTTGGATCCTGCACCGTTAAAGTTTTAAAGTAGATTTCTACAACATCCCTATTTGAACTGTTTTGGCAAGCCATTTATAACCTACTTTCATAAATAAGAAGCTCTAAAAAAACTTATAGGGTTTTTTGCACCAGACAATTAAAATCTAGAGTCATCCGAGGGGCACATCGGTCACATAAACTTTCTATGAGCCCCGCACTCAGAATACAGTTAAAACTAAAGTAATGAGTGGAAAATGTGTTAGAACCCTATTGTTTACTTTGCAGTAATGGTTTAGTAGCAGTATAAAAACGCACTATTAAAATAGTTTTGCAAAGAATGATAACAAATTTTACTCGCTATCAGAGGCTCGTGCGAAGGCAGCAATGATGCTTGCAAAGGGGCTGCATACTCGACAATTCTGCCGTATGCTGTTGTACGCAGGCGTCGTCGTTGTCGTCGTCGTACCTACGTCGTGCGTTGTCATCATCGTATGCTGAGTCATTCTTACGTGGTTTAGGATAGACAATTGCTTTCCTCGCTGCCTTTTCCTCACCAACGTTTCCAACAAGTGCATAAAGCCATCGCTTAACGGTGCCCCGCAATATCAAACTTCGCCACATCAGAATAGGATTCTAACCAATAAAATGCTCGAATGCAACAGTTTTGTATATTTTTCATTGTGTAAAAGCCCAAACAATTCGCCTTGATGCTTCTAGAACTTGAAATTTTCAATAAGTGCATAGGCAGCGTGTAAAATTTAACCAAAGTAATGTTTTGTCATTTAGAACTCCTTGTTCACAATTGGCTATTCATCCTGCGATAGTCCATTAATGTAAATCACTGTTTCATATAGACATGCACCAAGTTGCTTATATGTCCCCCTCCCCTCACTGCCTGTGTAGTTAGTAAATAGTTCCAAAATACCTGATGTGTTGCTCTGAGATTACACCGGATTTTGCATCGAACGTAGACTCTGTGATGTAAATAGTCTTTTGGTACTACAGAACTTTACCACAGCACGAAAAAGCGGCAACATTCTTTTGACATACTCAAAAGCTTTTTTCGTCCGACACTCATCAGAGTATGAAAACGTCGGATAGTGACCTAAAGTTTAACCGAAATATATATCCAGATGCGGTTAATGTGATAGGATGCGTCTAATTGGCCCCAAGAGTGGCCAATTATGACCTATTAACCATTGTTTACTTGAAGAGTCCCAATGAGAAAGTAAACAACTACAGGCCCATTTCGGTCATCTCAGTCTTCTCCAGGATCTTGGAGCGCATAGTGCACGATCAGATACTCAACTTCATTCTTGAAAACAATGTCCTAACCAAGAATCAGTCAGCTTTTCGAAAACTACACTCTACGATAACATCCCTTATAGGCACCACCGACTATTGGTGTGAAAATATTGATAGCAAAAAACTAAACCTAACAATCTTTCTTGACCTTAGGAAAGAATTCGACACTGTAGATCATGAAATAATGATAAAAAAGTGATGGAAATACGGTATGAGAGGCAATACTGGAAGTTGGTTCCAGTCGTATCTAGATCAGAGGAAACAATACTGTTCTGGAAATGGGCAGAGATCCATGGCTAGTGAAGTAACCTGTGGTATACCTCAGGGTTCCTGCTTGTGGCCTCTACTTTTTATCATATATCTAAACGATTTTGAAAAATGTTTAAGATTCTCAAAGGCAAGTGTCTACGCTGATGACACC
>OLMO02000238.1:6161814-6176460 GCA_900291935.2 Cassiopea xamachana
TTATTGCTGAATTTTCCACGTATAAGAACAACAATTAATCATTAATGTCGTTACGCTAAGTTCCCTCTACCAAAAGAGATATGTAATAAGTTAACCTAAGTCTGTTTTTTCCTATCACTATTTCCTTGAAAAAGTGTTTATATAACCCCTGTCTATTAAAAATGCTACACGTTGAGATTCATGGAAGTGGAAAAATTGGCTTTGGAGTTCTCCATACGTTTTCCTCCCTTAATCAGACCAATGCACATTATTAAACAGGGTTCATACCCAAAGCGCTAATCAAAATTTCCTGACTATTCCCTGACTGACAGTCAACAACATCCACTTTTTCCCTGACCCCTATTTCACATACTCACAAAAATAGGTAAAGTAAGCGAAGCTTAACAGATAGGTATATACTAGCTATAGCACTATGCAAAATGATAGAGTTCACATTTACGGAGAACAAATGGAACAGCCATTTTGCCAAAGTGCAGTTCCATTTTTTGTCAGTAAATGTGAACAACCATCCAAAAAGTTAATGAAAATGATATATGGACTAAATAATTTGTTTTCCCTAACTTTTCCTTGACTTGGATAAAATTACTGAAAATTCCCCGGCTATTCCAGGTTTTCCCTTACTTTTTCTAAAAATGGTCTAATTTCCAGGTTTTCCAGGTTCAGTATGAACCATGCTAAACTATCCTTTAGTGGTGAGTAGGCCCTGTACACAGTCTAACCTAGCTATCTACTTTTGTATCTAGTATAACGTGCAACAAGTAGCAGTTTTGTGGTAGGGGAAAACTCGGCAGACAGCAAAATCAGTAGAGTGGTCTAAAAAACAATGTCTAGCAAGTAGTTGTTTACGATGGAGGAAACAGTGAGATAAGTTAAAAGACAAAAAGTATTTATCGATACACAACCAATGAGTTAGATTGCAAAATACGTATCTGTAAACGTAACGTAAATTGTTCTCATTGTAATCCAATGAAGATAAAGAGAACCACCTCTAGCTAAACAATGTGCAGCTCCTGTTTAATTAATCAAGTCCTGGCATGATTGAATATTTGGGGACGGAGGCTGGCAAGTTAGCTAACTATACGAATTTTTACGGCCTTGGGATATCTAATTAAAACAACCAACTTGACACGAACAGAACTATAGCAAAGCTGTCTTTAGGTATCAACATATCCTAGTCGAGTAAAAATAGGATGTTTTATTTCAGATAAACGACTGGTGACCCAGTGCATGCGATCATCCTTCGAGGGAGGTTTGCTGACGAAGCGAATTAGGAACACCTCTTGAACTTCTTAGAAGTGCCTTTGTGCAATTCAGAAGTATAATGATGTATTATGCATGATTGAGCAAGGATAGGCTGCAGCATTTCAATGTGTTCGAGACGACATTGAATCAGAAGACACATACCAACAGCGAAGACAGTCGTTGAAGATGTGGCTTAAGTGCATTCTAGTGCTGATCGCAATTGCCGGGAGCGCTCAAGCTTCTCATTTTCGAGGTTCGTTCATAACATGGGTTGTGAATCAAACTGACTACAACTACTATCCAGCAAATAACTATGCTTCACTTGTGAAGGTAAGAGCTATGACTTTTTGCTTGAATCTTGAAAAAATTCTTGTCTCACCGCAAAAGCAACCCTTAAAACACAGTCGCTTTTGAGGCCACCCATTCGAAAACTAAGCAAAACACAGAATGTGTTATTAACCCATTTATCATTTCTTTGTGAAATCAGCTAAGATGAAGCCCGGCAATGGCTAGTTGACGGCGCCGGCCTATATTGGTAGTCAACAATCAAAGCCATTGCCCCCTTAGCTTTTGCAAGACACGATCATGCCAGTAGTTTGCGTATGTTATCAAGTGACGATTCAGATAGGGGACAAACTTCAGATAAATCAGGTAGTGAAAAGGAAGATCTGATACACTAAAGAGGGTGATTTCGGCGCTTTCTAGCTATATTCAAACGAATTCACCTCATACAATAAGCATAGCACAATCCAGAAATGAGCTACTGTTGACTTGAAGCAAGTTGCTAATCACAATTTTATTACAGCAGGTACTGCAAGATTATGGCGTGTCGAAGGCGCTGACTTCGACAGAGCGGCAGCTTGGTGTGTACGGTAATCATTCAGTAAGCACAGTAAAGCATGTGCATGTACCCTAATCTGCTTCTAAGAGGTGTAAGAAAGCTAAAATCGTGTCCACACAACATAACTAGCCCAGGCTCGGCCCAAGTGTATGTTGTGTCCACGCTACAAATGAGAAAATGGGCCGAGCCCAAGATGCAACCCGCGTGCTTGCACAAAATGTGAGCAACAAAATGACTGACTGCTGGCGGGAAATGCTTGGTAGAGGTAATCCCTAAATTTGAGATTTTGGCATGTGTTCTGTTTATAAGGCAATGTCAACGTTGATGTTGAACTGTTTCATCGGCTCAAATGATTATTAATACTCCATGGTCAGCAGCAAATGCACTCATTCCTCTGATTTTCTCAAAACACTCGCAGTAATCAGAAGAAAACTGCCTGCATTCCAAAGTTTTCTCACGAATTGTTATTCTCTTGTCAGTTTACTACATAGTGTACACCTGTGCGATAGCTAATCAAACTGGGCTCGGCCCAAGTTTCTGTCCACACTATACAAATTGGGGCTCGGCCTAAGCCGAACCCTACTCAAAACCTGGCCCAAGTTAGCCTAGTCCGAGCCCAGGTTTTTCGCGTCCACACTAGCATGGGCCAGGGCCAGGTTTCGAAAACTTGGGCCGAGCTTGGGCTAGGTTGTGTAGTGTGGACACGGCTTAAAGCAAAGGATTGTGTCATTAAAAACGCTTCTTGACTCACCCTTGCATTGATATGCTTCTAGGAGTTGAAGATTATGAGAAAGAGACAAATGGGCGGTGTCTTCCAAAGGGTGCTGCATATGTACCGCTTAATAGATTCCGTTACATCTCTTACTGCAGGAGGTGATGGAGATGTTTCAATATCCCCTATGCTAAAATTTTAGGAGAAGACGTATATTGTCATTGCTTGCTTTTCCTGACATAAGAAAGGATGCAAATTACATTTCCGTCCAGGGGCGGATCCAGGGAAAATTCTGAAATTCTCATGACCACACCCACCTTACCACACCCTAAAATGTATGACTACGTATATACATACAAACACATATATACCAAAGAAACGTAACAAAAAGGAAACACACCACTCTACAGATTACTTTATAGTGAGATAGTTGTTAGGTAATTTAGTTTTGACAAGACACAATTGCCCATCTATGTATATGCATGTACTTGCACAGAGGTATATTTTGGTCTTCAAACTCAACAATGTTTAGTATATTGTTCTCATAGGGCAAGTTGGGGTTCTGGGGGCTTGTCCCCAGAAAAATTTTCATCAACCAAACTGTTTACAACGCCGGAAAATGCGCATTTACGAGATAGGAATGACGGAAAGAGTTAGGTATGAAGGGCAATTCTTGCCCCTCCTGCCCCCGCATGACAGAGGGCAGAGGGAGAAGCTGCCACTCCTGCCCCCCAATGCAGGCGTCCCTGTTTAACAAAGTCAGCAATGGCATTACTGATTTTTGTTAATAAGCTTGTATAGCCGTTTTACATAGCATACAAATAAGAATAGAGCGTTTCAGTTTGACGTCACGATACGCATTGCTAAGGGCAACGACAGTGGCTGGGGTGAAATCTGTGATTACAGTGATTACAGTGGGGAACTCATGTATTGCGTTCGCTATTTTGACCCATAAATGGCGTTTGATTACCCAAATACTCTTGACATTGAAGCATGGAAATGTTATATATAGAAAATTGAAGCTGTTCACCTGAAAGACTGTCCGCATCGACTGTCCGCATCGACTGCCCGCAACGCTTGGTTGAATGAATCAAGGCACTGGCTTAACATGCAGTATCATGATATTTTATGAAAAAACCTGACAGGTGCCTTTCGATGCATTTCATCAAGACATTGATTGCTTTATATGCATAATTTCGCAATTCTCCTTCGTTCTAATATGTTAGAAAGGGGCTTCTACAATTCCAAGGTGCATCCCATGCACTTAGGCCCGAATATCTTCGACACGGGTACACCAAGCTCTTTCTTCAGTGTTTTGTGTGCAAAATAATGGAATAAAATTCAAGCGTGTGAAAATTCTTGAGCAGTTTCTTGAGTAATTGAGTATCGCTCAAAATAAATGGTGCGTAATCGACATCTTTCTATGGCGGACCGCAATAAAACAACAAAGATTGCAATCGCCATGGTCTTAACAAACTAAATGGAATTGCAATGTAAGAACTTGAAAATAGAATGGAGAATGTTGAGAATCCGGGCCACGTCAAAGTCACAATTTCACAAACAAGTGGTTGGGAGGGGTTTTGGAAGAATTTCAGAGGGTTTTGGGTTAGGATTTATAGTGATATCCCCATCTACTCTTCTCCTTCTTCGAGTTTGGAAGTCTATTAAAACTCAATTCGACTTTCTGTATCAGGATATGAGCCATAAAGTCGACTACAATAAATGGTTCACAATAAATGGTAACAAATTTGCTAAGATCTGTGGTGATTGAGACTTGCGTATGCGATTGTTTTCACCTCGCTGCTCCGCCAACTGCAAACTGCGGTGGAGAGGCGAAACGGTCAATACTGTGACCAGACCAAATTNTTTTGTCTGTCCAAGGCCGCGGAAGTCTACCCTGGAAGTTCACTGAGGTATCATTTTGCATTAGCGCCGGAAAACAAACTCTATCACTATCCCCTTCGCTTGTTGGTGTTCCAAACCCCTACTACAATCCTTAACTCAACACAAGTACCCAAAGTTTGAGACTCCACAGTGATAATGGAAGCTAAGCCTGCCTTATACTGCATGGGCTGGAATGCCGTGTGCAAATAGGCGGTTGCAAAACACGCAGGTTGTGTTTTAATCTACCCTTTCCGTCTGATAGAAGAAATTACTCATACCTTGCAAGAATCGCTGTATAACCTTTACCCACTTCTACTCGATGGAGTTGTAAGAATCTCCTTGCAACTTCATCGGCCACAACGGGCCGGTTTCCAGCCCAGTTCACACCATCTCCCAAAAGAAAATCCTCTAAAACCGCTCACGACATGATCTGTAAAGCTCGAAGATCCGTTCTTTTTTCCCCTCATTCAAATACTGCTTGCACTCTAGAAAAGCTCCATTATGCCAAATTTTGTATGTGACACGTTCAATTCACATGCCAAGGAGTAGCCACAGGGTTGCCACGCTGTGAAGGCGAAATCTACCTACGACACTTGCGTCTTCTACCTACATTCACCCTACAAATTTTTCTTTAGTTTACCTACAATGCCCTACAATTTAAAGAGATAAACATTGATTTTCCCTACAACAGATTGAATAATGATGACGTCATAATGAGTCTACTTTAATAAGTTTTATAGTTTGGTCATTGGTATTGAAAGAACACTATAAAATAGGATGTTATTTAAAATTTTGTTCAATTAGCTTGACGATTTGATTAAAAAAATTAGATATTTGAGAACAAGATCCCTGCTGTCAAAATATTCAATTTTTGAATTTTACTTGTGGTTTCCTCGTGGCTCTCTGAGCCAAACTGAAGCTGCTGATTAAATACTAAATCAGAAATCAGTTGTCTATTCTTCTAGCATAAATTTTTAGAGAGACCTAAGTGTTTTCCTTTGAGAAAGTCTTTTTGGAACTCTCTTGCATTTTTCAAACTGATACACATTTGAAAACACACGTGTTGAAGCAAAGTCATGTACCCTGAAAATCACAAGCATAAGTACATACAAAGCTCAGAGACTGACTTAAGAGATGATTTGGGGGGAGGTGTGGGTGGTTGACGTTCTGAAGTTTCCCTAATGATACGAAGCAAGCGACAGGTTTTTGAGTTCATATCCTCTAGAATGTGGGAAAACGCCCTTTTGGCAAGTAGGACAAACTTTGTGTTCATGATTGATCCCTAATCAGAGAAGGAATACATGTCTTCATCAGAGTCCTTTTTTTGAATTTGGATATTCGCCAAAGTGCCCCTCTTATATTCATCAGTAGCATCACTGCCAGGTATTGGGGTCCATGCTTGTAAATTCCTTCTTTTTCCAGAAGCTGGAAAGATTTGATTTTGCATTTATAGAGCTTTCCTTGTTTTATGCAACTGAAAACTGATATGAAAGAAAGTTCACGATATCTATTTTGCCAGATATAGTATCAATTACGGTATTAAGGCCTTTCCTTCGACAAACATTTTACTTAGTGAATTTACTGGACATTNTGCACCTCGGTATACTCACTTGTTAGTTGTAAAGAAAATTGCATGTGATGTTGAAATATACCTAAAGACGCGAAGAAATATAGCTATAAAATTCGTATTGCAGCTGCTCTTGAAGCTGCTCTACACCTTCCCGGTAACTCTGACTATAATAAAGCTATTAGCATTTTTGCGTCTCAGCTATTGTATGACTAAAATATTTAAAAATTAGATTTGCTATGGTGTCATGAATAAGCAGTTTGAGATGAGGAGTGTAGGCTAGTGATAAAAAAATCAAGGTCAGATCAAATCTTTTTTGGGAATTGCATGCCAGAGAGAAAGAATTTCTTTGATTTTAATCTTTACTGTGCACATTTAATTTTTTTAAACATAGAAGATTCTTTGAAACCTAAATCTACCTACAAATGACGTATTTGTACATACATATTCCCATTTATCCCGTAAGTATTTCCCTACACCCTATAAGAGGGTCAAATACCCTACTGTAGGTAGAAGACCCTACGAGTGGCAACACTGAGTAGCCAGAGTTTAGTGACATATGACATACCAGCCCCCTGACTCTCTGACATTCTAACAGAATGTTTTACTCCCGACGTGCTAATTACAGTAATTGTCTCTACTCAGGTCTACCTTTTATGCAAATAAAAGGAATTAAGAGGGACTATAAAGGGGCTGTCACTTGATGGATACAATATCCCATCGGCTCAGGTCTACCTTCTTACTGACCAAAATCGTGTATGTTTTCTATGCGTGCGCATTGAAGAAACTGCGGCTCACGTACTAAAAATGCGAAGCACATTCTCACCCTTATAGCATCTGGCATGCTGACATTTATGGCGTTATATTGGTGTCAAAATTCAGTTTTCAAGCTCGGAATGCAAAAATTCAATCCAGAATGCAGAACGTCAATCTGTGAATCCAGAAATGTCAGTTCAAGAAGTGAGAATTCAATCGATGAATCCAGAATCCATATTCGGAATGCAGAATTGCAGTTGACTATGTGAATCGATCAATGCGGTTCATCAATTCGTCGAGTCAAACGTGCAAGGGAGAAAGTCAATGAACACAACAGCAAGTATTATTGGTAACAATCTCGACAAAAAAAGCTCTTTCATTGATTCAAAGAAGAGCAGTAAGAAGATATCGAAGAAGACCAGCAAAACTAAGCTCATACTTTATGGTCATCATTTCAGGGTTGCCAAGAAGAGGATAAGGCTAAGATGCCTTCACTTCGTCTCTACTTACCTTTGTATAGACATATATCGTTATTGTACTATTCTTGTACTTTGAGACAATCCTTGATTTATTCGAGAGACAAAAGGTGAAAATTCGCTTGAAAATTGAAGAAAAATATTGCAACTTTTTACAAATGAGGTACTTACTTCACCTTAAGCACAAAAGAAGAACAGAAGAGAACAACAGTGTTCATTAGTGATGACGTCAACTAATTTATTTTTAGAATTTTTCTATTTTTACCGCATGGTATGAAAAACACTATAAAAGTTTAGGTGAATGTTGTCAAAATGGGCTGAAAATATGACCATTTGACGATCGAAAACTTGCCATATAAACCACCGTATTTTCTCCTGGTTCCAGTTCTAACTGCTTTCTCAGAATTAAAACTAAAACTAAATATTTTAAAATTAGAATTTTCATGACGTCACACTAATGAACTCTATTAGCTCCACAACGCAGGCCATAAGGCAGCTTTCCCGCCAAACCAACAACGGAACTCTACAGCGTAAATCTTAAAAGGCCTCGAATGCAAAAAAGTGTGAGGCTTCATGAAGCTCGGAACTTCCATTATCCTTAACAAATTTTTCAACGAATCTGAGCTTTAATTTTCATATAGACCATATTCTTACAAAAGTGTGTACTTGATTCTATTTTCTAATGCCAGTTTTTAACAACATAAAATAACTCTTGTACCTGCATCTTCTAAACCAAATGGTGAGATGTTGACCTTGTCAATCTGGTATGTAGTCAATCAATGGCACCTAGCCAACACTTGGTTTATAGAGGCATTGTGCCATAATAAATAAACTTACGTAATAGCATGTGAGAGAGAAGTTAAGACAAATAGAGATATCAAGATAGAAATGTTAAGATAGATATATGTCAGATAGATGCGAAATGAATTGTACATAGTATATATATATAAATATATATATATATAAATATATATATATATATATATATATATATATATATATATATATATATATATATATATATATATATATATATATATATATATATATATATATAGAGCATGTTATGGTACTGTTCTAAACCATGGTTTCCTTTGCTTCACTCATGCCCCAAATCGATTCACAACACCAAATCCTTTTCTTTGCGTGCCATGTCGATAAATTTTAAGATTTAAGGAATTTGCTAGGAGTTTAATTAAGGAACTTAAGGAATTCACGTCAATAGAGTACCCTGGGTATATTTAAAATGTATGTACACTCTGAAGGGGGAAAGGAGTACCCTAAAAAGTGTATGAAGGCGTATAAGGGGAGCTGGATCCTCAAAGAATGTAGGTACTCGTGTTACACCCTAAGTTACACCCTAATTACTTGCGAAGCATCTTAAATAAATGTAACCAGCTCTTAAAAATTATACGGGCAAGTTTCCATTAATTTTTAAAACAAATCTGTGATGACTTCAGATATCTCATATATGTATTGAATTTTACCAACTTTGAGAATAATGAGATAAAAAAATTCAAAATCAAGGCAATGGTAGGGGGTTTAGCAACTTAGAAGTGCGTGCCTTCAGGGGAGGGGGTCCAAATTCGATGAATATTGAGTGTACGTACTTTTTGAATGACCGCTTCATAAAAGCACTCTCTGCACACTGAGGCCTTCTTCGCCCAACATCTAATTTATTATCTCGTTTCAGGTTCATGTTAAGTACGGGGCATCTTGGAGAAGAAGTGATGGATCTTCACATTGCAGCAATTCCTCGATTGCAAACTGCCAGTTTTTCAACCATGGTTCTTGGTCTCTCTATCGAGTATATGGTTCGGGCTATCCACAGAGCTATTACAGTACATTCTCTGCAGGATTTTACTGCGAAAAATTTAGTGTTGACACTGATTTCACTATTGGTTCGAATAAAGTTACCATATATGTGCCAAAGTCCTACACATACAGAGCGGTGTAAGTACTTCAAATGTTTTGATGATGATTTATTTTCTCATAATATCAAAATACCCCCTACCAGTAAGGAGCCAATCGTCAATATTTATAGCTCTAAATACTGGGACAGATTACAATTAGGGGGTTTGAAAACTTTTCAAAGGGCAAATAGGGTTATGAAGCTTTTAGGAGAATACTAGAGGGCTAAAAAAATCCTTTAAAGGGAAACTCTGGAGAAACTCTTTCAGGTAGATTAAAGTTAAATAGTAATTAAGAAAATTTAAGTGAATTATTTATGTGGATAGCAATTGGGGTAAGAAGTTTTCTACTTATTTCCCAAAGGGATATCAACATTTTCACACAAAAATGAAAGAGATTTTGAACATTTTTCAAAGTCTAACCCGCCCTGGTATCCAGAGTTGTAAATGACTGACCACTAACAATAGGCAAAGAAGGTATCACTTAGCATTCTTAATCTGCTGTTGCGGTCCCTAATACTCAAAGTTTCACGCTTGATACCTTTTTACAGAAATAGAAACTAATGCACTTCTTTATTCGCTTCATTTTCAGTATTCAAAATATCCTAGTGCACCCCGCTAGAGATTCAAAAGCAGACGAAGCTTTTAGGATAGCGTAGTGCTTCTCTTGAAGAGAATTGCAATATTCAAGAGAACTCAATTTAATACCAGGAAAACTAGGCTACCCACACATCGAACTAGTTACAGTGAACTGAAAAAGCATTCTTGAACTCAAATTACATCATAGACACTGGCTGTATATGGCAATAACTGCAAAATGTATTTTATTGCATATTGTAGCCAGGTGTTTTAGGAATCATGCTGGAAGTATTACTGTTCGATTACTGCGTACAACGCGGTGAAGGAGTATGTGAACCCTGCCATGCGTGGTTCCAATGGAGAGCAAAATAGCAACAAAGAATTAGGAGAATATGAGAGAGATTATGCTAGGATACAAAAGCTGGGCTACATGGTTCCCTAAAAGGAGAGAAGGATGTAGAACGGAGTAGCCTAGCGTAGGTATGCAAGCATAATTTCTCTGATTTTCTCACAATTTTTGTTGACAATTTTGTTCTCCGTAGTAACTACGCATGACAGAGGATCACATCTTCCTTCACCGCGTCATGTGTTGTCATTAATCAGTGATTCTTCCAGCATGAACAGGTATTCCAAGGCTAATTCAGGGTGTCTGACAAATCAAGGAAGTCGTTTTCCCTGTTATTTCCCTATTTCTACCTCCTGTTTTTCATGATTCAATATAGGTCCTGACCAAATACCACACACTACGCTTATTACAAAGCAAGGCTATTTAAGCAAACCTTCGCCTATTTAAGCAAAGTGTGCTCTATTCCGTCATAGAAAATGAAAACCAAATATTTCATTATGGCGGGCATTATATGTTTTCAAGCGAGTTTTTCCAGAGCATTAGGAAATCGATTGATTGAAGAAACAAAGATAAACATATTCTCTGATTGTCACTAGCATTAACCGAATTCCTTTATTTTTCTTTGACAACTTTTTAAACACAACTGACTTTTCCCTGGTTCACCAAATTTTGCAAACGCAGTAATTTGCAGATTGATATCAGGTGGAATGGGTGACCACGTTTAGCAGGCTGTCTATATAGATTATCTCCCAATCCAATCCCTCAAAACGGAATGAGCACCACGAAGGAATTCATAGCTAGAGAATAACTGCACGTAGCAGGAAATAGTTCTACTCAATACAATAGGTACTAACAAGTGTTGCCTCTCGACTAATTCCAACTTCAGAGTACTCAATGAACAGACTAAGAGCTTGTGTGTCCTGGAAATATGACAAATTGCTCACTGTACAATAATCACAAGTTCATTTCATCTTACATGGAATTTTTTTCTTAATCAGTACTTCGTCATGCTGCTGGATCTACGGATTGCGAAGCTACTCTAGCTCCTCTTGGCATGTTGAGGCTATCATTTCCCTACAGAAAACCTACAATGGACGTGTCTACAAAATCAACACACCACCTCAAATATCTCATATACCTATTATACAACACAACCTATATTCATCTAACTACCGTACTCAAAGTTACATACTGCCAGTGTACGACCCAGATAACGACTTGGTAAAGTGTAGATGGGCAGCCAATTTTAGCGAAGGAGGTGGAATATGGAACTCTAGAAATGGCCTTGTTGTCCTGTCATCGGTTTGTATATATTTTGCAATTACTTCAACACATAGGGTTAAGGTACTGCAAGGTAATTATCACATCGCCATAAACAATTGAGATATCTATGCAATCATAGTGATCATTATCATTTTTCTTATCAACTCAAGTAAAACAATCATCTCCTACGCCGCCGTCACCACCACCAGCATCATTACCATCACCTTGTCTCTCCCATTTCGCCCCCGAAGGGGGCCTAGGACTGACCATGGGGTCAGTTTTCGCCTGTAATGTATTTAAAAGAGGTGATAGAGTCGACTACACTCAATCCACTTTGTTATTCCAACAGTTACTAGGCAGAGCTGTAGCATGAGCCATTGGGCCTGCTTTTCATGGAAGGGACCTGGTCGGACAGTTTGCAACAAGTCATCACCATCTGCCCTAATTCTGAATCTCCGTGACATAAATCACTTTCAACTTAAGAGCGATTGTCTCTCTGTGCTAACTCATGATTATCATTATCATCATCATCATCATCGTCGTCATTATCATCATCACCATCATCAGCATCATCATCATCATCATCATCATCACTACCAGTAAAGGAGTCATCGTCTTTCTGCGCGATGATAGTTTTGAAGCGAATCTAGCATGTCAAGAGAACAGCTATCATCGACCTAGTTATAACCTTTCGTTTTATTAATAGAAAATTGATTCTAAAAACAATTAAAACAGACGCAGCCCGAAAATAAACAACAATAAGCCATAATCATTATAGTGCTCAAGTGCTCTGGCTTCTAACAGTAATTCAAAGAGCGAAACACGTGACTATAGAAGCAAAACTGAAAGGGTTGTCTTCCTTGCTAAGATAGCTGCTCTACTAGCGGGACTCATGTGTGCTCTTTGTAGTGATGCTGCCTAAACTAGTAGAGTGACTAGCAGCTACCCTCTCAATTCTAATCATTAAACTGGTCGACTTAACCCTTGTGCATTAGTTCTCTATTTTTTCCATTTAACATGTACACTTCTTCCATATTGGGTACAGGGCTCATTGGGCAAAATTTGTTTTCATGACATTTTGCACTCTGTGGTATCGTTCTTGTAGGATTGATAAGTTAATTGTTTGTAGTATAGTAAGTAGCGTGTAATCGTAGAAATTTTCATTGTGGCCTGCAGGACAGAATGTGCTATGAAAGAAAGTATAGAATTAATTTGGCCCTTGTTCTCAGCTAGCTCCTACCCACCGTCCACTGTCAGAGCTAGGATAAGCTACAGAAGCTCTAAAAACTACACAACTACAACAACAGCATAGAGGGCAATGAACAGTGAGACAGGGACATAGCGGTTCATAGGGAAATTTGAAGACGCTTTTACAATTTTTGTGTAATGTCATACGCAGTCCAGCCTCACCCAGCCCCTGGCAACCAGCGGCTTCGAATCTGTCCACTGGTCGGAATGGGGGGCGTTTTGACCAATTGACCAACTATTGTTACTAAACAAGAAAAAAAGTCACAGAAAATACTGTTCGCAAACTCTCTTGCAGCATGGTTGACTTTTGACTAACTCTCTTGCGAATTTGAAAACATTGGGGGAGCGACGCCCCACATCCGCACTTCCATGACTGTCAATCCTTTCGGTTGACAAATAAGTCCATACATAAAATTTGAGGACAAATTCCGTTGGCAACAGGCCCACCTCAGCTTCATAACTGTCTGAAACCACAGCCTGCGTAAAAACTAACTGACTAACTAGCTAACATACAAACAAACAAACAAACTAACTAACAAACTAACTAAATAAATAAATAACTAACTACTTAAACATTCATCATCTGATGATAGGCTGGAAAAGTTATACTGCAATTAGGTATCAAGCTCATATATGTGTCAAAAAATATTAACCAAATGCCTCGCTAAAACTCAGTCTTCAAAGCAGCTATTGACTTTTTGAACAAAAACTACCTACTATTTTCTCAAGAAAGAAGTTTCTAGTAACTAAAATCAATGGGATGCAGCATGTTTTAAGAGCTTGTTAGCTCAGAACTGTTGTTGTTGTTGTTGTGGCTGATGTTGCCATTGACGCATTTTTCCTTCAATTATTGATTCATTCATCCATTCATTCATTCTCTTCTTTTTGTGCACCACTAGACCTATGAGCCAAGCAGCTCATTTTAATGAAGTGTTGGTTGCTTTTCCTAGAAATGTGTACTAACGATGTTTAGTTCGCCGTACTCCCACTACGCCAACTATAAAGGGTGGCAAGCATTGGCTATAATGGTTGAAGATTTTGAATATAATAATGTGTCTCACAGTTATGAGAAGCGACACAGTATCCCGTTGCAGTTTACGGTCCATCTTCATATGGGAAACGGTACGTTCATCAAGATAATTGCTTTTGCTTTATTCTAGTTAGATACTGGAATGCCACGTAGTAGAAACTGCTGGGTTGGCACTAGAAGTACATACTGCTAACATAGGATTGGTCTAATAGACGGGTCCCCCCGTCTATGAATCTAAGGAGGATTTGCCTTCCCCTTTTGGCTATTTACCACCCCTTCCATCAAATTTCACAAATCGGTCATGACCAGAAACACAGAATATTTAATAAGAAAACTATGCGATTAATAAAAAACAGGACGATCCTGCCTGTGAGAACAAAACGCCCAAATTGAAGGGAATTTTTTACACTGTCATCATTCCTCTTGATATGTTTGTCTGTTCCTCTATATAGCGTGCTAGTGCTCTGACTTCATCTTATTCTGCAACCAGCCAGCTATTATCAAGTAACCAGTATCACCACCCTAGTAATTCCATTGCCTCTTAATAAAACATCTTACCAGTATGGACCCCCTTCTATTAGCACCCCATTCTATTGAAAATCGGTCGACATGAACTCCTCCCCTTCTAATACCTCCTCCTTCTATTGAAAATCTTTCGACATGAACGCCTCCCCTTCTATTAGCACCCCATTCTATTGAAAATTGATCGACATGAACGCCTCCCCTTCTATTAGCACCCCATTCTATTGAAAATTGATCGACATGAACTCCTCCCCTTCTATTAGCACCCCA
>OLMO02000238.1:6211613-6222470 GCA_900291935.2 Cassiopea xamachana
TATTGCGCGCAGGCATGTCAAGTGAAAGTCAATGCTACCGGTACACGCCCACGATGTAACGCTCCTGTATACCATCCATATGCAATTGGAGTTTAGAAAGCGATGATACCTGTTTTGTTGTTGCCTGATAGGAGTGGGGGTCGCTGATTAACCCAAGATTGCTTTTTGGCTTAAATTATGCCCAATTTGAGCTACTGCTTATTTTGCAAGAAATTTGATAGGCCACACTCAATGTATCTAAAAGAAAGGGTTTTTCACTACTAGCGGTCTTGAAAAATTCTGGTTATGGACTTGAAATTTAACCTTACTAGCGACAAAATACCCTTCATAATAAACTATGTACTTGCTTTGCGTTGGTTCGCATTCAGAATCGTTAACTACTCTGCTTCACTAGAAATTGGTTGCGTTCCAGTTACTAGTAGGAAATGGGCGTGCCCTTGAAATATTTGGCTTCTTGCAATATACTTTAAATGGTTTTATGAGAGCAGCTTGTATTCATGGGTCTTGTATAAATATGGTGTATTTTTAGCTTAAGTTATTTATTGAAGTCCTCAACTGTATTAACATATTCCTAGGTGGGGGTGGCGCCAAGGTATGGCTATGGACTGTAGCCCCCCAGTCCAAGCATGCTAGCCCCCCGTCGAAAAATGAAAAACGATTTTTTTTTGGAGAGTTTTGGGACTTATAGTACTCTGAAAACCGTGTTTTAGCCCTCTCGTCGGAAGAGGCAGCCCCGTCGGGAAATTCCCGGTGAAACCCCTATGAAAAGGGATAAGCTACTTTAAATAGTATGCTCTATGTAATGTTTAAGTCCTTTGCACTCCTTAAAACTAATAGTAAATCATTCCACAAAGTTGGCCCTACCCAATAGAATAGGCACCCAGAGACTTCCACTTGGTACCGAGGAACAATAAGTAGTAATGCACCCTAGTGTACTCCATGATATGTACCATCTAATCATCTCCTGCAAATAGTTTGGGGCCTCTCTTAGCAAACACATGAAAGTTAGCATATGCAATTTTTACACAATTCGTTATTTCGTGGGCAACCAGTGAAAATCTGTAATAACAGATGTAATATGCTCATATTTAGGGTCCAGCAGCATAGCCACATGTGCAACAGCATTTTTTTGACAAATAAGAAAATAGAAAATACATTCAAGCAAAGATTATTATACATTTTCATTCAACACTTACAGTGAGAAAAGACAGAGTCACCGAGTCCTCACTACGAGTGCCACTTACAATTTCTTCTTTATTTACAAATTTGGAAGGCACACACACACACACACATACACAATATGTGTGTTCCAATATATAGATAATAAATAAAGTGCAGAAAATACTGAATGAAATTTCGATAACAGGGTAGCAAACTACCATAACCCTCAGCATGAACCAGATAGGAAGAGTAAACTGATCGAACACACGTGCAACGGCATCATGTGTTCGATGTAATTTATCTACAACACATGGAGGCATGCCAAAGAACAAACATTCACGCTTTTTTTAAAAGGAACCACTTTATAAGGAACCTACATGTACACGACCGAAACACTTAAGGAATACTGCTAACAGAAAAAATCCAAGGAACTTTTCAAGCCAGTTTCATCAATTTACAATTATAAAGCTTCTTCTGTTCTTCCTTAGTTGTGCCTTAAGTCTTGAATTCTAGCCAAAATTAAAGGTAAAAATTCAGGATTTTGATGTTTCCTTGTGTCTGTACCACTTTTATGGCACTATGTGTGCAGTCAAAATTAAGGAACTACAAAGGAGCTTTTAGTACTAGAATTTTATTAAAAGAGGCCCTACAATAAGGGGCTTTTAGAACTGGCCTTGAGCTACGCTCCTTATAAAAAAAGGTGTATAATACGAGTTTCCTATACAGAGCGCATGCGCAAGATTCTGAGTAGCTGTTCTACACAATTCATATAGGTAGCAAAAGGACCTGGCACATTACAATGAAACATGCCTCTCCATCTTCAGATAATTATCTTGGCTTAAGACTAAGTTTTTAACAGCAATCGCTAGAGTAATATTCCCCCTTCCGATTTTCATTCCATCAAGAGTTGATTTACTAGCTGCTGTGGAATTCGGTCAGTAACGTCTAACGCTCAAAATAAGTATTACAATCCTCTATTGCAACATCACTGGAGGTAGTGAAATCATAGAGTTAGTATATCCTAACTCTGTGAGTGGAAGTCAGTGTCGGACCCCAATGACATCAGCGTATCTATGCAGAAGGGGGAGTATTAGCTAATCAAATTGCAGATATTGCAAATGTACATGACAAAGAGTATGGGTTGAAGGCAGCTGCCCTGGGTTACCCCAGTAGCTAATTCTTTTGGTTCCAAGCAAAGATTCTCAAAAAAAAACTTTTTGTTGTCCAATACCCAGAAAGGGTTTGAATCATTTAAAAACAATTCCAGATATTCCCAGCTGGAGTTTCTTTGAAGTACATCAATATTAATAGCTAAAGTCAGCAACTAATGTGTTATATGTGGCATGACTGGTGCATAGCATCTTGCCTTGACAAATCATCTCAAAAGCCAATGATAATTTGCTAGACTGGTTGGCATCTTCCAATAAGAAGATCATTGCCTTGCTTCACACTAGCTCAGAGTTTATCAAGTTCAAGATTTGCCTGCTATTTCTAAGTAAATTCTGCAAGGATCTATTCAGAAAAGGAGTTTCAAAAGCAAGAAGAATTCAGACTTACTAAATGTTGGAAATAGTTCATGTTGAGGAGAAACTAAACGTACCCCTTTCTAAAATCTTTGTGATGAAACTGAGTCATAATTTACAGATTTAATTGCCTGTCCTTTCGTACTCGTGCTAAATTTCACACAAGTGCTTTTCACATATGTTCCGTACCCCATACAGTGTCACAACATTACCAATTTGCTTTGAGCTTCGGATAGGGGATATTGGCATAGCATTTTAATCTTAGTTTGTTTAAAATCATCATTTGCCGTATTGAGAAAGAAGATGGTAATTTTATAGTCACAATTAAGCATTCAGAGCGCTATAGCATGTGATCATTATTTCTAAGAGACAATGGTAGTGGATTTGGCCAGGGGTGTAGAAGCATTCAAAAGGAAGGTGGGATATGAATTTAGGGTATTCTCACAAACAAACAAGGACAACTTTTTAAGCTGCAAACAGGCAGTTTATCAAAAATTTTGTGAGAAGTAGGGGGCACCTGCCCCTAACTTTCCACTTCCTTTGTCAATGGATTTAATGGTGATAATGAAGCGCTAGCAACTTTATAAACAAATGTTCAAAATGCCTCCTTCTATGACGAAGATATATTTAGTTCGATAGTAAGCGATTTAATAATTGCGCATGGTATTTCTTTAATGCTTCTTTACACGTTTTTTTGCAAGAAACAAACTTTCTGGCTTCAGCCTAGATGTTTCCTGATATTTCGTCAAATCCACCCTTTAATTTTTCTTAAATGTTTCTTACATTTAAAGACTTCCAGTGACTATAACAACCCAGATTAGGCAATTGTGATGCAAGAAAAAGGATGCTCTGGTTTTGTGAGGCACGTAATAGATGTTCATTCTATTCCTTGCTAGTTTGATCAAAAATTTACTGGTAAAAACAGTTTTTGCAAGTTCTTGTTTGAAACTCAGCCTACCTGTGCTTCTTAAAAGAGCGTGTATTTGAAGAGTTTTTCCACTTGTGGCTAGCAAGAGAATCGTGAGCTATATAGGGACTTAGGAGTAGGGGTTGTGTTAGGGTAGGGCTAGGGACCATAGCTCCCGTTGGAAGATGCTCGCCCCCCGTCGGTAGTTGAAAAACGACTTTTTGGGGACTTTTCCCATTCAAAGTACCCTTTTAAAATCATTCTTTAGCCCCCTCGTCGGAAAAGTGACCCCCTCCGTTGGAGATCTTCTGGCGCCACTTCTGCGTAGGAGGCATGTTTTGGTGGGTGGGAATGAGATACACATGTTCTCAAGGCCAACATAACACAGCAGAGGGTGACTCTTTAAGCTATAATGGGGTACTTTACCATTTAAAGTTCTTTAATCTTATCAATTGCGTATCGAAATATACTATACAGCAGATATTGAAGGATTCAATGGGTAGCAGCAGTAGGAAATACTGGGTGCATAGACAAGGAACAGTTATTGCGAATCTGGAAGTAATGAATGAAACTAGTGAACAATTCATTTAGGACTTTGTCTTAAATGGTACAACTACCTTAGCTTGGCCTTCTAAATTCAGGTTTCTTATATACATTCAGGTTTCTTATAAGGTGACTTCATAGAAAAGTGTTCAGGAAAAGAGTAATATTGAAAAGTACGCTTTGCATGCTTCATTCTATTCTTAGAAGGTAAAGTATTGTATCCAAGAATGTAAAAGGCCGAAAGCTTTTTTGCACGTAGTAGTTTCTATGCTTCATAATAGATACCGGCATTTGGTATACCAGCTGTGTCTTAAAATACCCAATTGAAATCGCTATGCTACACGTTTTTGCTATAAGAAAATGAGGCGCAAATGGCAAAAGTTTGAAGAAAATCCAAAGAATATCACAAGATTCAATTTACAAAGTTAAGTATTTTGTTGGCCAAAAGTCGATATAACGTCAGGGATGTGCCGATGGTGAGGGCGTGGGGGGCGTCGCGCTCCCCAATATTTTCAATTTTGCAAGAAAGTTGGTCAAAAGTTGCCACAAGACGATTGACCACAGTATTTTCTGTGATCTTTTTTAGTAGTAATTTAGTAACAATAGTTAGTCAATTGGTCAGAACGCCCTTCCCCCAACAGAAGGCACACCACAGTATTACGTCATTATTACTTTCAAAATGTGAACAATGGAATTTAAGTTCGAGTATACAAGATAAACAGAGAAAGTGTGACCATTTTTAGCGAGTTTATTTCAGTAAAAGGAGAGAATTGAGGCTCAGGTTAAACGATAGTTTTCTTTATAAAAAAAGATGTATTCTTATATTGTTGATTTATGACTGCCAACCAATCAAGTGCAACTGCACTAAACATTATCCCTCCTATTCTTCACAAACATTCTTCAAGTCTTTGGCATTGCATATTCAGTTAGTATAAGGACTCTTGGCATTGCATACAATTTGCTTGGAAACAACAGGTATGAAATAATGCGTTACAATGCTCAGGTTTAACTGATACAAAGGGGATTTAATATTCGACACAAGGTTTAGGATTTTGAGATTAGTCGCAGCATATGTTGCCATACCCATTTATTCATGGCATTACAAGGGAGTGTTTTGAAGGTCTCCAAGAGCTTGCTGTTTTGATAAAAAGGATTTAGACACACAATTGCAGGACTGGTTTCAAAACCACATTTGATGCACAAAAATGGGAATACACTTAGTAGCATCGCCTCTTGTCTTTTGATCTCCTATTTTCTGATTCACAGTAAAATTTCTGATATCGCAGAGCTTCCATTAAACAAAAGTTTAAGCAATTATTTAATAGTGGTTTATCTTTTTTTTTCTCTGGGACTTTTTGCTTCCTGAACTCATGCAAAACAGTCTGACTGCATTGGGATGATGATATTACTCCTCTCTTTTCTAAATCTCCTAATCTCATTGCTAGCTGGTTTCCCAGATATTCCGTTGGCACTGTTGCATCGGTACTTGAACAATTCTACCTATCTCTCACCATACTTTGTCCACCCAACTGACTTCCAATCTGGGTGTGAATATGTCCGTGTAATATGTCCAGGTAGTATCAGTACCACATGACACTCTCCCTAAATCAGCCATCAATTTGAGCATAAAAGGGTTGCCAGATGGCCTGCTGCAAAAGTTGCCAAATTTAAGCGGCAAAGTTCTAAAATAACCTCACAGTTTCATTACGTACGCGCAGTTTATGGCCTATGCATACTGTCAGTACACCAAATGGGTGTTTGATCATCAAATTGTCTTGCAAAACCAAGGCTCGAACATTTGGTATGACTCTAGGCACTGAAGAAGTACATTGACATCCATAAAGAAACATTTAATACGTTCTTAAAAGCAGTAGAAAGGAAGAATTCTTCATTAGGAACCTTTCATTTAAGGCTAGACAAAGTCCTTGCGTTATACTAATTTCTCAAACATTCTAACATTATTGCATAATAAATTTTCAAGTATTTATGATATTGTGACTTAACTTCTCAAATTTAAATTTATTGAATGATTCGAGTAGATCAACTCCTTGGTCAAACAGTTCGCACCCCACGTTGCATAAATTCATCTGGAAAATGACCCGTTTCAGCTTAGGTATTATCCCTTTTCTACTTATGATGGTACACTTGAATGAATATGCCCCCACTTTTTGAATGCTGTCTACGTCCTTGGTTTCTTGGGAACATCATGCATGTATCATTTATACCTCGTACTGAGTTCCTGTTGATACTTTACCATCTTCATACAAATACAATATAGAAATTTTTTCGCATGCCAACGATAAAAGTGTAGACGGTATGGTATTTTCGTATGAAATCCTCTTCATTTGATGCCAGATAGGAAAACGTTTCGGTGTAAACGTTAAGAACATTTCCATATCGTTTTTGTATGAAAACACCATTTTGTAAACGGGGTCTAAACTCTACAAAAGTGTATCTCAGATTTTCACATCTTTCTAGGTAGACGCGAAGTGAATAATATATATTTGTGGAATGCGCTTAATATATGAAAGATATCAAAAAATCACAATGAAATCGTTGAAGCTAATTAGTGCTATACAACACATTAATTAGTGTCATTGTTGTCTATGGAAAAGATGGGACGGACGGATATCCTAATGGCTTTTGATTTCAATAAGACTCAATCGACCAACTGCTTACCCCAAACAGATTTTATTCTAGGTTGATGACTATCTGTTTTTTCTTACAGACATCAGCGCTGTGTACAATACAAAAGTGACCTAGGTTCAATCCGGTTCAGCCTAGGGTTCAATTACAGTTTTTTAATGCTCAACCTAGGCTGAGGTTACCAAAGTGAGCCCAGTGTATGAACATGAAGTAGATTGTAACTTAGCAACGCTTTAAATCTGATTTGAACAGCTGCTCATTTACAATCTACTTCATGTTCATGCACAATGTTGGAAATTACAAACGGCCTTTGCAAACATTGTGCTGATTATGGCCACTTTGCGCTCTTCAATGTGACAGGCACATATCAACATTGCTTTGTTGAGCATTGTTGGCAAATAACTTTTGAACTTGTAATTACCATATAGTGAGCCTGCAATTTTCAACGAGATTGCAAAGAAACATTCTTTGGGAAAAGGAAGTTTTTTTGTGGGCTTTCTTTCTGTTTTGTTTGGTTGTGAGTGCTAAAACAATTCTCCTCAAGCCCTACGTGATCACATTCTTAAAAGGTCTACTCGAAAGCAGCTCTCACCTGTCTTCTGCTTTTTTTCATCTTTCCAGGTGCTGAGGAACAGCTGAGCTTTCACATCTAATCAGTGCAGTCGTTATTTATCTCCACTAGTCAGTTCTTTTAGCTGTTTGGGACTCAGACTCTGCATTCCTTTAGCAACTAACACACAAACGTGTTCAGAATATTTTGAGAAGAGAACCTCTTGTCGCCATTGGAGCTTCATTCATTGTTGATACTTGGACGTACTCCGTATTCCACTTCACACCATACTTAAAGGAATATCTAATTTTTCGCTGAGCCTCAAATTTGCAACATTTTATCGCTTTTCAGTCTAACATTATTCTTAAATTATTCTTAAGTATCGAAGGTGTAACTACATCTAAAAATCAAAGGACTATATTCAAATCTTTCTTGATGTCTTACTTTTTCATAACGCAAAACAAAAGTGAAGCAAGATAACAACTATTATAGCGATAATGAAAATGTTAATCTACAAGCAGTACTATTGCTCAGATACACAAAAAGTCAAAGTCTTGAGAAAACCTGATCTCTGCATTACTTTTAAATTAGTATTCTTAGATTTCAGCGATTTTAAGCCTGGATAGTCTTATAAATATATTCATATAGAAAATTATGCCTAGCGTTTCCACTGTGCTGAATATTATACAGCTTGTTCTGCACCAAATTTAACCCACCTCCGTACTTCTGCCAAATGAACCCGAGCTGAACTCAGTCTATTTTTGTATATACATTACGCTTTGTGAAAATTATTCATCCTGGTTTTAGCCCGCCTCCATAGGTGGGTAGATTGACCCTAGTTTGAACTCAGGTATTTGTTTCCTATGGACATGTGTATGAGTACTTTATACTAAGGCCTCAACAGTTTGTTTGCGAAATGTAGGCAGGCGTGCCGTGGAAGGGGCTCAGGGGGCTCAGTCCCCTTGTTAGAATTATGAGAACTTTTCGGGGGCTCAACCCTCCTTTATCAAGCATTTTTTAAGCTGGAAAAGTTCTTAATTATGCACTTGCGAAAGAAGGAGAGAGGAAAGGTAGGCCCCTAGTAATGGAAGAAGAATGCTACAAACTTATGTTAGTTTTCTCCTGCTTCTAATACTTCGCATCATGACAATGACAGGAACATTATTGCCACAAATACAAAAATGGGCGCGGCCAAGGGTGTGGTCCATATATTTCCTACTACACAGTTCCCCTTCTACGGTTTTAGGACTGGACCACTGAATGTAGGCATGAGCAGAATGTTTTACATTTAATGATCAATGTACACAACTTTCTGTTCTACTATTTGATAACCTTTCCTGAAGGCAAGAGGAAAAATGTGTGCATCAATTTACAATATGATGCTATTGCTTCATGCACTGTATCAACCACTCGTCTTTTCCATCGAAGCAATCTATGTAAAAGATCTTGATGAAAGTAAACTGTAGCACGTTGTCTCTAACAATTAGCCCAATGACAGGTCCACCTCTTGACACTGCTAGTTCTGCAGTGCTATAGAAAATAAGTTGAAGGTATAGCAGGATGAGGAATTAGGTTAATAGAATACATTTAATTTACTTGTGATTAGTATATGCATCATTCTATATTAATCTCGTATTTCTCTTGACCTTTAGACAATGTCATTATATTTGCTCCATAGGATGTTCAATAGAAGAGCATTCTTTTATGATATTGCAATTGTGAATGGTTGTAGTAAAGTTTATCGGACACTTAATGAGAAGGCACAGTCTAGTAAATCTTGTAACAACAGCAAAGATTGAAAGGAAAAGAGCGAGAGGAAGACGGAGAAAAAATTTCAGAAGGCATTACTAGATGACATGGGCAATCAAATCCAACATAGCAGTGACTGGCACACTATTGTTCTAAATGCAACAATGGGCGTGGTCAGATGCACGAGCCAAGTAAACTTCCCTTGTCACGGCTCCTCCTGTAAATTTTTTAAGACGGCAATCCTGGTAAATACTGCTTTGCATTACCACTCTGATGCAAAAATTCTGTTTCAAATCTAAGCGCTTATCCATATCATTTCTCGCTTGCACTAGAATCTAATGAGTTTGTAAATATCATGTTAAATAGCCTATCTTTTGTAAGAAGAGAATTCTCTCTTATAAATGATTACTGAGGTGTTTTTCTTCGGTACCCTGCTATCAATTTAGGGTCATTCCAAGACTAACGTTCGTTTTATTGGAATTTCGTTTTCTCTTAATATGCTTAGGAGACCACTAACTTTGTTTATGCAATAACCAATCAACAAACCAGCTAGCGATTATGATCCTTAAAACGCAAAATAAGCGAGCCACAAAAACCAATCGATTCATTGATCTCAGAGTTAATTTGCAAAATCCCAGTAAGTTATGAACTATTCCTTAATGAAAATAAGTTGATTAAGGGGAGAGCTTCACGTACTTGTTTATGGAGCTTGAATAACTATTATGAATAAGGATTAGTACCCAAATAAAAGAATTTAACTTAAATCCTTAATAACAAATCAGAGACATGATTATTCTGTTGCTTTTGAGTGATGCACTATTAATGGTCAGGGATTAAACATTTTAAAAAGATATTAAACATATGAACCTGAGAAGAATTGATCATTGACTTCCAAATGGTGCTCTTTGTGCTTCGTAAAAGCATACTTGTTCAATAAAAGAATAAGGAAACTAAAGTTATTTCCCTTTAGTTTATGTATCATTGGATACTGACTATTGGGCATCATGGACAACAAATAAGTATAAAATTGTTACACTTTGAGCAGGTGTAAAATCGAAACTGTTCATTTGTACTTGGTGAAAGTGTGTACTTGTAAGTAAGTTGTAACTGAAGCATATCTACTCATCAATTTCCTCAAAAATCGGCATATCAACTATTTGTAGTATTGGGAAGTGCATTCTATGGCAAAATTAAGGGCGTAGTTTAACAAACTTTTCTGGAGACATAGTCCCTCTTTCTCTTCATGGTAAGTATTTATTTCATCTACAACCATTGATAAGGGTTTCCGTTAGATAAAACTCAGGTTAGGTGTGTCAAGAGAACACTAAGATTTACAAATGAGTATGCATTTGTCAATTCTAGGCTCTCATCATGAAAGCTGATTTGTTGTAAATGAGAACAAACTCAATGATCCATGATGACACAATGCGAATGGTTGTATACCCATTTGGTATCTTGTACCAACGACGTAGGAAGCATTATAAAAGTGGGGGCACATAGATTGAGGTACACCTTGGCAGGGTTTCTGGAAATTAGATTGAGGACTTTTTCTAGGGGGGTAAAACGCTAAATGAAACGACAAAACATCTTGCATGTTGAAAAAGGGCTAATATTACGCCAGTATCTACTTGTAAGTCAGCTAAGGGCTCCGGGAGCATGCTCCCCCGGGAAAGTTTGAAACTTAGATCTTCTGAAGTCGTCAGAAACGCGTATTTTCTATTTATTACTAAGTAACATGAAAAAGGGCACTTCACTCGAGACTTTGAAAAGTGGGGGGG
>OLMO02000238.1:6274736-6286428 GCA_900291935.2 Cassiopea xamachana
AGTTCACTGTAATTTGAGTTGCTCATTTTCTTTGAAAGGAGAGGTATGCTTTAAAGTTATACTGCTGCTCCTTTGGTATATTCAAGCAGCATGTCCTTTCCCTTTCATGGTGGCTTGTTGGGTACATCTTTCTCTCCCAAGAGGTTAAGCTCAGTTCCTGAACCAGCGATTTACTGAGACACTTTCCATTGGGGGGAACATTTTGACCAATGACCAGCCTTTGTTACTAAGATAAAAAATGTCATGGAAAGCTCTTTGGCTAACTCTCTTCCAGCATGGCCAACTTTTTGACCAACTTTCTTGCAAGTTAAAACATATTGGAGGTATTATGCCATCCAAATCCCCAACAAGCACATACATCCTGAAATAAGTTTTAATTATTGTAATATAACAAACTACGCTTGTTAAGGCTGCTAAGGTGTTTTGAGTGTGCATTAGTTCCATGTTATGATGCCATTGTTGACACACCCATACATAGAAATGCCTAAAATTTTGTGGTATATTTGGGTTGGTTAAGACTATAGTACATAAAAAATATGCATAATTTCAGACCTTGGAGACAAAGGCACAGGGATGCAAGGAGCACTTAAAAAGTGGGACACCTATATTCATAGGCACCACAACGAAGGGTTATAACAAGTTACAAAAAGTTGGATGGGTATGCCCCCCGTTCCTACGGCTATGCAAAAGCAGCTAAATCTTTACCGCTTTGCACGTATAGATACGACAACAACCATCTCATTCTTCTATCTTGATTGGTATGGTAAACCCAATTTAATTTAATTTTTTTTGCCATAGTAATGTGTGTTCAACAGTGAACGACCACCCAGCCAAAGAGATACTCGCTTATTCTTTGTATCTAAAGTTCTAATTTCATCCCTTTCTACTAAGCCAGAGAAATAATTGATTCAATTCCAAACAACTTCGCTTCTCACGACGACTCATGCATCGCAATTGTCCAGAAATTATCTTTATCGGAAAAATTATTTACATAAAATGACAAAATATGCGAAAACAAGGGCGGATAAGTCTCAAAGAACAGATAGGAAGAAATGACCGTCCTTATTGATATCAAAGCAAAGGGGCATACGCATTTTTTCAAAGCATGGCGCTAAAAGTTTCTTAACTTTTGACCACATTTTAACGTTACCAACTAAACTGCAGTGAAAACATAAGCAAAACGTGAATAGAGCAAACTATTAGCACTACAACAAAAATGCGTCATTGTGGTCAAATCTAAAGCAATTTCATGTTCACGTTGTTTCGGTTCAGCTTTACGTTGAACCAGGCGACGATTTCAATACGTTCTTTCTTTAAAGTTTCTGAGCTCTTTTTTGTAGTTTTAAAAGTTTCTTAAATTAAATGATAGGGGGTCAAGTACTAATGCCCCGTTTACAATAAATGTTTTCATTGTAAAAACGGCATAATGTAAATGCTATAGTATTTTCCTATGCAATAGTTTTCATTTTATGCCGGATATGAAAACGGTTCAGTGTGGACGGTAGGCTAAAACGGGACATTTCCACGCCGTTTTCGTACAAAAACGGTATATTGTAAACGGGGCCTAAGTTGCTTATAGTCTGATTTCTTATGAAAAAAACGTGTATCAATCAAAATATGACAAAAAAGAGCTCAAAATATCTTGAATATCTCGCACACTTTTCAGAGTGGTACACCCCTCTCAGAGTGCAGAAAAAGTCTGACCTTCCTCTGACAGCAATTTCTTTACGTTTAATCTTCCTCATTTTATGAAATCCCCCATGTAGTCCTCCATTTCCCATGCAAAATCACCTCATTTGCATGCATCAGAGTTTTTCTTAAGCTAGATTTTTTTAAATTGCTGGGCCATTCTCAATACTGGCATAAATTTGAGAACCCTTCCGCAGGCTCACAGCCGTGGGGCCGTGATTTTTCTGGACTCTGACCCCTCTCTCAAATTCATTTTTCATTTTAGTTTGTAAGCTTCTTCTCATTGACTACTCCCTTTAGACGGAGGCTTTGAAACACAAAGAATACCATACAAGATATGCTAATAATACTCAATGAATAGAGAGTAAAAAGTTACAGCTTTATCGACTGACATGTACCTCTAATTACAAAAAAATTTGCCCGCNCAAAAATACAAATCTACGATTATTCTAGAAAAATACTAGCTTACTGGATTTTAGCCCGAAAACCATTGAATACAGATATAAATATGAGTAAAATAATCTAAAAACTGAAAAACCTCCAAATGGAAGGAAATATTCTTAAGTGTTTCTACATGCAACACGTTGAAGAAAAACGTAAAATTAACAGCCTACAGAATACCCGTAAAGGTCCAACCACAATGTGACGAAAGCATTTGGAAAAGTAGATATCGTCATTAGGGTGTAATTCCTCTTGGGTGCTCCTGTGGTCTCTGGGATAATTAAAATACCAACAAATGGTGACTTAGCAGCACTGTAAGCCGATTTCTATGCGGAACCTATTCCCACAGCTTCCGTACTGTGATAACTGAAATATATTTGTAGCACAGAAATGCTGTCTTTATTCCATAGCACAACCAAATTGGTCCCCGACTGTCTCACTCTGAAGATATAAGTTATAGCTCCATACACTCTGTTCATTTTATAAGAATACCTAATTTCTTTCTGAGCCTCAATATTCTTAAACATTTTCTGTTTTGAGCCTCAGATTATTCTTAAATTTAGATATATCTAGCGTCAAAGTGACAAATGTTTTGTGTTGGGAGGAAACTCTTAATTAAATTTGATTCGACTATCAAGATATTTTAGTTTTGATGAAGGTTGAGCCTGGCAATATTATTAAATTATTCTTAAATTTTAGCAATATTCTTATAGACTTTATTCTTATAAAAAAAGAGTGTATCTTAAAAGGAAACTCACAGTACTACAGTGGACATATGAGAAAAAGATCCAAAGTGCGGTTGAGATGTTGGAGTTGAAATGCACTATCATGCTCCCTGCACTATCGTCTTAGAAGTTCATTGTTCGCCATGCAATGCAATTTTCTAACGGAATCTATGTAAATGAAGATATTATAAGGATAATTCAAAATATAGGTAAAAATGAAGGGGTGGGGTTTCCACCATTTCTGTGATAAATTAATATGATCCTCCCCTCCCTTCTTGCCAAGATCAATTTTCTAATTCGTCCAAATTCGACGAGAAAATGCTTGGGTCGGGGTAAGGGACCTCTAGTAAGATTTTTAAATAGGCGTGGTAACCAAATTGCGTCACAATCTTAGGGCGTGGTACTCAAAATCCCCCAGTCTGCGATGGCTGGCACCCCTGGAAATGATTGGGGTCAAGATGACAACTGTTTCTGTTGGGCACTTTTCCAAATCATCTCTTCTCATAGGTGGCCCAAGGGAAGAAATATTGGCGGGGCTGATGTGCTGACAGGGGCTAGACATCATTTGGAGGGCTGCAGCCTCCCCAAGCACCCTCCCCCAGTAGCGCTATCACTGTCTCATATCGATGTGGTTTTAGGTGATCAACAAATTTTGACTGCCTATATCAACACTGTATCCAGGTTCAAGAATCAATGCCGTGGCCTATAAATGAAGAACCCATGTTTTCTAATCCCAGAACGTAACCTGTTGCCTTATAGCTATCATGACAAGTACTTTTCTTTACAGTATCAGGTGACTTCATTAACAACTACCTTGGTACCATATTACAAAACCAGCCACGTTCAGAACCCAGACAAACTCGTTCATATTTAATTAAAGCAAACAATAGACTTTGAATGCACATAGAGTCTTGAATGATAAATTTGCCATTCCATACACAAGTAGTCTGCTTCATGAAGGTAGTTTCAAATCCTCGTAATTCTACATTTTCCTTGCGCTATTTCGGATAAGACAGTGTCTATAAAATTAGATCAAATTCTTAACTGATACATAAGCAAGAATAATTATAATAACTACGGTGACGATGTTGATAACGTTAATGAGCAAGGTCCGGTTGCCATATCCTGTAATAATTGCTCATCTGCTACATCTTTCAATATCTGTCATTATTTATTCAAAAGTACTTTATTATAGGCCAAGAATTTTTCTATAGAACGTCGAATGACGTAAGCTGAAGAGAAGCAGACATTGAAGATAGAGCGTTTATCAACATATATTAACTCGATACTCAATTAAAACAATTGCATGCTTTAAATAAATAATTCCACATTCTACTTCTTCTTTCTCTTTAGTACGAATTTCTTCTTCTTTGGCTTTCCTGCATCTTCAGCTACTTTTTCAATATCACCTTGAGTATCGTTTACTTCAATCACGCCATTGTTCTTTTCCTGCTTGTAATTTATCGAATTTTTGTCCTCTGTGCGACTATAATCCACCACCGCTTTGGTATCATTTCTACTGTTGCTATGTCCATTAGATTCAAATTTTATTTCTTTTTCTGCTAATGTGCTTTCTATTTTCACTGCTCTTATATCTCTTTTGGGAATGTCTCGTTCTACTTTGGGGGATTCTCTTGTCCCGTTAGCAATCCTTTGATTCAGATTTGAATGCTGCTCATTATCTTCACGGTTACTTTCATCTCTCACCTTGTGCTCTATTCCCCTTCCCCTCGGCTCATTTTCTCCTCCCATACCTCTGCTAGATATTTCTTCCTTGCTAGTTGAATCAATGTGTTTTGAATCACATGACCCGGCAGGTGACGTTTCTATTGTTTCTTTGTTGTTATCATTCAACTTGTGATTTTTCTTTCGCTTTACTTTCAATACAAGTTTGCGTTTCTTTTCGCCTTTTCCCTCCTTTCCACCGTCTTTAACACCTTTGACATCTTCGCTACTTGTCAAATGGTCTCTAGTAGTTTCCGGCTTATTATTCAAAGTTTTATCACTAGCTGGTCCAGACTCACTCGCGGCCTTATCTTTGCCGCCCTCAACGCTATTCATATTCGCCATCAAATTTGCAATTCGTGATTTTATACTAATAGCACCATCGACAGCATCCCCATTAACTTCCTCGGATTTCTGAGACTTTTTGGTAGATCCTTCTTTCCCAAAGTTCGCATTTATACTCTCTATTCTATCGCTGATATTTTTATTTATTTTGGCCTCAGATTGTTGACATGGTTCAGAACTGTCTTCATTGAACTTGTCGGTTACTGAACTGTCTGTTGTAACTCCAGAAATTTGCTTCACCCCCGATGTCATATTGGTGTCTGAACTCTCTGAAGCTTCAACAATTTTCTCTTCTTCCTGTATTTTTTTCCTTCTCATAGAACCGCGTTTCAACACAAGCTTCTTTTTCTTACCACTGTCACTACCAGATGAGTCGGTGCTCTCACGCTGAAGTCCCTCAACTCTGTTTGATTTCACCGCTATAGAACTGTCCTGCGTAATATCATCTTCTGCCATTATTGTATCACCAGGCGATAAATAGTTTTTCTCAACAGATATTGTATGCTTTGTTGCCAAACTTTTCTGCACCTCATCAAGTTGTCGTTCCGATTTGTCTGTGGCAGTCGTTGATGTTGTTGTGGTTTCACGTGCAGCTAGTCGATTCATACCAGACCCCCGACTTGTAGCTTCATCGGCCGGGGGATCATCACGAGTGCTTCGATCTCTTCGGTTCCTCCTCCGTCGCCCCCGCTCGTCATACAAGTCATCAGCAGCAGGCTCTGTGGTTTGGACTTCACGTTGCAACTGTGGAGCAGTAGTATTTTTTGTTGCTGAGTTTCTCTCGGATTCGATTCCAGTGCTTCTCTCGCTCCCTCTTTGCCTTGTTCGTTGTCTGAGAGGGACTCCTTCAGCTTGGATACTGTCCTCTGAAGAAAGCTCTCCTTTTTCCTGAAGTCTCCTCCGTCTCCTACCGTCTTTTCCATATATAAGGTCTTCCATTCCTGGTAATGTACTCGCAGGCTTTTCCTTGCTTTTGGCAGCAGCGAAATCCACGATTAAATAATTCTCATCCCCAATGTAGCCTTCTGATGACTCTAGTGTTTCCTCGTTTGAGCTTGTACTATTAAAACTGTCATCCAAATCGACATAGTCCTCTCTGTACACCGTAGAATCAATTCCCCCCTCACTAGAACTGTTCTTAAGCTTATTCTTAGGGTCCTTCAGTGATAATGACTTACCCAATGGGATGTCCCTGTCTTCCAGCTTAGAACTGGCAGCATTCAGAACACCATTTGGAGAGGGCCTTTCCTTGCTTGACTGAGGTTTATTTTTCAGTAATTGCTCAACCTCTCTACAACAAAACAAACCATAGAGAAAACAATCAAAAGACGGACTAAATCATTATGTCTTTTGAATTACTAATCTTCTTGCAGAAATTTTCAATAAGTGCTAAGCCATTTGATTACAAAAGACACATACCTAACTACAAATATCAATTTAGGCCTTGACGAATGAATGCAGCAAATGCCATAAACATGCATATATATCAAGACCAAATATGAACGAAGCAACAAACTATCAGCAACTTGCTATGTACTAAGCAATGGATAGTGCTGTTGGACAGGGAATTGACGGTTGCATCAAACAGAACTGAGCACGCAAATTACAACCAAATTTGGAAGTTTCCAGCGATTAAAGTTCCAAAATATAAAAGCTCATTGAAAATGGCAAGCTGTGGTTATGAATAACAAAATAAATGAATGGCGGAACGTATTCAAAAAAGTTACTGAACCTCAAAAAGCGATGATAAGATTTTACATCGTGTTCTTTCAAAATACAAGACAAAACACTCTTCAAAACTTAGAATATGTCGGATGCTCAAATATATCACATTCGCAGGGGCTAGTTCTGTTCTAGGTACATGTATTCTGGTATTCTGTCAGTGTATTTTACTCCTGAAGCACCACCAGAAACTAAGAGTACAAAATTTCTAGCTCCCTGTCTCTCTCTCGGTTCCTCCCTACCCGCAAACATGCCATGCCCCTCCCAGACACAACGTGCTGTGGGGTAGGATAATTGCTATGCCTCATCAAACAACACCTGTAAGCAGTCTACTACACTCAAATCCATAGCAAGTTTTATGAATACGATTATGAAACAAAAGTCATATGCTATGTAAAGTAGCATAAGAGCACAAGAGAGAAGAAGAGTCCTTTTCCTTGCACTAGAACTTAGGCCAATACTATCTGCTTGATAGATGACACGCCATGCTCTGTATGCAAAATATAGCATCGAAAAGCAAGATTCCAACTCAAGGGCAAAGAAAAATGTACAAGAAATACCTTTTTGCTTCTTGAATGCAATTCAAAGGCTCTTCTATAGATTTGCTTCTTGACAACACGATAAAACTACCACACTGGTAAGGAAACCGGAATATAATTGATCTTAAATCATGTTCTGCCTCGTTGCAACAGACTAATATTGTACAAGGAGAATAGCATAAGCTTCTCACAGATATGACTTATAAGAGTTTTGTAGCACCATATTGAAAATTAGAAAGTCCATGCACTGTCCTGTCAGAACTACCAAATTTTGGACTTGAGAAAGCTGCAGCAAATTCTCCAGCGAAGGACACCTGCAGCACGGGGCAGTAGGGACGATTGTCCCAGTCAAAGGGGGCAAAGGGGTTAGGCATGCCCTACTGAGTTAAGCAATTTAACATCACCACTACGATTTGTAGATGACATGACAAAAAATCATATCTTTGGTACTAATGTCGTTAATTTCATGTGCAGCATGAAACGCCATCTTCACAACTATCAGTTTTGCATTGGATTCAAGGGTGGATCCAGAGTAGGATTTTGGGGGAGGGTATCTGATTTCTTCTATTGTCTTTGCCATGTAAGAATTTTTGTAATAAAATTGCTTACTAGAGAAAATATTACCGCTTGGGAGGGGCTATGGCTTCCCATCCCTCTGGACCCCCCTGATAGGATTTCAACGCAGAAAGGCTCCTTAGAGTAGAAGATGCACAAGTTAAAGGTGAAAAAATAATAGCAACTGCAAACTAGATGAAGTTTTCAAACAGGGGCGGATCCAGAGCTGGACTTGGGGGTTCTTGGAAACATCTCGGGTTCCAATTGGACTTGTCGCCCTAGTTCTCTCCAGGATCAGCTTTCTAATTCGTTTAAATTCGATGAGAAAATGCTAGGGTGGGGTGAAATGCCACTAGCAGGATTTAATTCTATTATTGGGGTCATTCACTTAGTACATACGCAAGAATGGGGAGGGGGTCGAGCAAAAGCTTACGCCATGCATACAAGGGAGAGCTGGGGTTGATATATCTAAGTACACGAGATATTCCACAAGCTTTACATTAGAACCGAAAAAATCACTTTGACTGAATCATCCGTCATTCAAATTGTGATGGTAAGTGGTGAATGTGGAATATGGGGATGTCTTCTAAGCCATCTTGAAGGATGCCTCTTGAATAAAAAACAGATGTAGCAGAATTCTCTAAGGTCTTTATCGCTAATGGTACGGATGATATTGGGGGATGCATTTTAAGCCAAAGTAAAAAGTACTTAATCAAGAATTTTCCTGAGGGGTGTTGCCCCCCAGACCCCCTTTCTTATCCATGTTACAGCAACTAGGGGCATTAAACTACTTGCTACTAGAACTAATATATGGCCTCCACTAAGATTCTCATTCAAACGAATTTGCTTTTATGACTCATCTGAATTTCCACTTAGAAAATGAGGTAGATCCTTTTAAAAATATCTTTGAAGGGATTTTGCACCAGAAAGTGCTCCCGATCCTCAAACATATTTCTGATGTTTGAACTAGCATATCCCCTTTTCTAGGGTTTGCCTCCCTAGCAAATGTCTCTCAAAAAGGCTATGGCAGGCAACCCATTTAAAAAACCTTCATAAACAACTGACCGAGGTCTATAAGTCTTTGCCAAAATCCGATATTTATGTGGTATCTGTCTATAGGAAGTATCTTATGACCTCAGAGCAAAAGATCTACCACAGCTGCTTAAGGCTAGGGCTGTTTTATACGGATTGAAATTCAGTTGTCCTTAGAGGCAGTATACATTGAAACTCTGTATCCGATGAAATAAAGTCAAGCAAATCTATAGCCTCACTCAAAGTTCATATCAAATCTTTGAATGGAGGTAGTTGTAATTGTAACATATGTAATTAGCTGGAGTCCTAATATATTGTTTCTGTAAATAGTTGGTATGAATTAGTTACCCTATTCTTTGAATTAACTATATTGTTTTGTATCCAACTTTGAATAAATTCTTCATTATTATTATCATTATTCCCTGCAGTGAAATGGGTGTGGCACTCAAATGGCATGGTACTAATAGGGCGTGGTCCTAAAAGTGTCCCCAATCCACGATGTCTGGCGCTGACCCAGTGCACCACAAGTAAGCAATCACTGGTATAGACAAGAAAATGCATGACAAGGAGCAGAGCCAAATGATACTTACAACATGCCATCCTACTTGCTTTAAGAATAGTCGACAAATCTCTTTTTTCCAGACGTATGATTCAAACTCTCTTCCCTTTGTATAAATACGATAGAATTTTTCCTGACTTGGTTTTCTCGCAATTGACCTATACCAAAAACAGATAAGAAATATAGACAGTATAGGTTAGAAAACAACGAAAAATATTCAGTAATCAAAAATGCTAGCTGCTAGACTTTCAGGTGCTAAGAGAAAAAACTGAAAGCTTAGTGCATACTGCTCTTCTAACAGCAGAAAGTTGAATTTCCCAGCCAAGTTTTACTTACCACCATGTGTGGTTCAATGCCACTTGCACACAAGGTTCCTTACAAATACGAACTTCTAAATGTTAACATTCTGAACTATGAACCGTAGAAATTTGCTAAATCTCACTAGCTGGAGCACAGAGTCCCCCACGGCAGCAAAAACAGTAATAAGAGTTGTTTTAGGCATTCCAATAAACGTGAGTTTGATGCATCTATGCTGGGAGGGGTTTAGCAAGAAAAGAAGCTCAAACATAGCCTTTCTTACTAGATAACTAGTATTTTACATGAAATTAGGTATATAACCTGCGTGAACTACATAGTTTTTTATAAGAAACAAACTCTCTGGCTTCAGCCTGGATGTTTCTTAATACTTCGTCAAATCCAGCCTTAAAATTGTAAAAACTTCCAATGACAATAACAACCCAGATTAGGCAACTGTGATGCAAGAAAAAGCATTTTCTGGTTTTGTGAGGCATGTAATTGATGCTAAATCTATTTTCTTCCTTGTTTGATTAAAAATTTCCTTGTAAAATAGTTCTTTAAAGTTACAATTTGAAACAAAGCCTGCCCGTGTTTCCTAAATGTTTCTCAATTTTTTCCAAATTTCAGCCTCATGTTTCTTATAGACATGTTTCTTATAAAAAATGTGCACATCCAACATGCTACAATTTATTCATTATAATGAAAATGGTGATAGTGAAAATGATGATCAAAACTATGATGATGGTGATTGTGATTACTCATGAACATCGGTGAGTTGATTGGTGATAATTATAACACTATAGATGATAATTATCTATAATGATAGGTGATGATGATAATGCCCATTGCTAGCCAGGGGCGCGGTGGGAATTTTTGTGGGCCCAAAAATACAGTTTCTAGAGGCCCATTATATAATTGAGGGACCTTACCCTTAGAAGAAAAATGTAAGGGGCTCACACAGGGACGTAGAAAGCATTCAATAAGTGGGGGGCACATGAATTCAGGGGCTCCCTTACCAACAAAACAGGGCGCTATGTAAGCTGAAATGGGGCAATTTATATACCAATTGGGGAAAAAATGGGTGGGCCACAACCCCCTGTTGCTGGCAGTGATGGTTAACCGAAAAAATATCTGCAAAATTACTAGGAGTTTTGAGGTTCATTGCTCTAATCTCTTTGACAATAAGTATTAACGGTTGAGGAAATAGACAAAGAATTCTAAACACCAGGTATGTGGCTGAAGCAAACTCAGGATTTATCAATCAAATCTTAGAAGTATATCAAGTTCATGAATTGAGCGCTAACAATCCTGTAATCCTGATTCACAATCAATCAATCTCTTTTCAAAACTCTTTAATCCATCAGAATATACGGTACCCATGTTTGAAAGCTAAGTTACTAAATTGCACGCAATCTCTTGAGCTTTTCAACTTTTGGCCTGAAGAGCATAGCATGAATGTCGTCTTTAGACACTAGGCCAAATAGCTTTCCCAAAGCAACACGACACAGCGAATGTGGCACATTGTAAGTGAAATTGGATAATTTGTACCAATTTTGATTCACGTAGATTGAATTTGCAATAGTTAGATGTAATAAGGATAAATTGCGTTTTTACATATGCACATAAGCGCGAAGTTCACCATTCTGCTGGAGCTCGAAACCGCGCAGGAGGAGTGTACAAGATTGAAATATCTTCCATTCATTAATTTGTACGAACATTTTTCGTGACGCTGAGCGGTTATATACACCCAGAAGCGTTCGACTATCAAACAATAAGATTAGTTTCGGTTTCGAAAATAAGAAACTAATTATGTAACTTCTAGTGCTAGAATGCCNCATAATTTGTACTTAAAACTAAGAAAATTTTAGTACCAGGTGCCAATCCCAGATTCCTATAAAAGGAGGCATTTCTGCTACATATAAATATTATATATATGTATATATATATATATATATAATTTTCTTAGTTTCTTAGCTTTAAGTACTTAGTTTTAAGTTTTAAGTACATATATATCTATATATATATATATATATATATATATATATATATATATATATATATAT
>OLMO02000238.1:6312347-6333298 GCA_900291935.2 Cassiopea xamachana
CGAAAAAGAATTTCTAGCATATTTGATATTGAAGATCGTCGTCAGCGACAAAAATCTTTTATATGTGTTTCCCGCACACAGCAAGTTTTCGTCGCCAGCGACAAAAATCTTCGTCCTCAGCGACGAAAATCGTGCTGTGTGCGCTAGGCTTTAGGTACCGCTTGAAAGTAGGGAGCACCAAAAGCAGATTTAATTTGGAAGCAGAAAAAATAAAGTCATAAAAAATAGGCGAAAATCCTGTCTGACATCATTCTCATTTCGAGTATCAACTTTAAGCTACCTAAGCAATACAGTACTAAGAAACTATCATAACAATAGATCATAAATTAGTCACAATGACTTAAAATGACTAAATGCTAAAATGTATACAATGAAAATAAACTACAACGAACTTTACAAATAATATCCGAAAAAACGTTTTTACTAAGAAAGTGAAACATGTTGAAATTCCTTCACGAAATAAAAATGTACAAAACTTCTAGCTGTGGAACATGTAGTAAGAAAAATCCATGGATCTTTCAAAGTGTTTGAAAGTCATGGTACAAAAGTTCTCTAGTTAAACTACGCCATGAACGGAATTTGTTGCAATAACTCTAAAAGACCCCAAATACCCCCACACAAACACACAGCAGAGCACATTTTCCAAAAATATTCAAATTAATGGCTCCATTTAATGGATTAATCGATTGTTCGGCAGCAACCTAAGATCAACTTCATGAGAAGACTACTACACGAGCACATTCTTTAGAAATAAACTTAAACAAGAACTTACTTAACGTCAGTGTCAACATTGGCACCAAAAGCTAATCCTCAAAAGTATTGTACTGAAAGCATTATTGTATTCATACCAGATGTTGTCTCCAACTTTTGGGCAACCCAGTGCAGCATCATGACATCTTATACATCATGACTCTTCCCATCAAGATTAAAAATTAGCCAAAATCATGACGAAATACGGATATGGGGATTGTACGCTGGGCTTTAACAAGAAGGCAAAATTCTATTTGTAACCTGGTCTTCAATCATACAGGCATAAACACGTGTATGGCTTGCAAAACGACTAGCTTCGCTAAAGACTTGCCATGCTCTATGGATAAAGGACTGGAAATGGCAGAGTTATGTGGCCTGTTGAAGGGATTTCTATATTTTTATTTGACAAATACACTTTTGAGACTACCACGATTCAAACAGTAGTATTTGAACTATTTTGCATAACAATAGAGCCTATGGGCGTTACACAAGCCCTGTAAAGCCACTCAGCTAATATAGTGTTAATTCAAGTCTCTAAGAGATCATGAGGGAATGGAGGCTATCGGTATTATACACAAAACAACGAGCGTTTACAATACTAGGCCAGGTGTCGACTCTGCCAAATCCACCCTCGTATTCAAACAAGGCTTACCGTATTGTGCAAAAATATGAGAAATAAAGGTAAGATTAGGTAGCCATGGAAGCTGTCTCGATATGATGAATTGACTCCCATCCATGAGTAGCTCTGATGAATGACACAATGTAGGAGGAAGCTGGAACCAAAGGGCAGACACATGGCATCTGGTCTTAATGGCATTCACCATTCCACACCATTTCAAATCACAGTATCCCCACAATAGCTGTGACCGATTGTGGAAAATCAAAAGTCTGGGATCTGTCTACTTCATATGTCCTCCTTTCAATCATTGGAACTGTCAAGTCTACACCTTGCAGGCTGTCCACTAATGACAATCAGTTTTGATAAAGCCAGCAACTCAAGCTAGAAATTGTTAGAACTGAGACCAATCTCGGTAAAGTTCAATAATATGTGATCTCCACCAAGCACCTCCAAGATGATATGACGTCACTTCATTACTGAAAACACTTCTCTTCTTCATTAACAGGGTGTCCACTGAGTTAAAAATGAAATTCCAGCTAAAGTTTCAGAAAACAGTGACCTATTCCAGCCTTTTGAACAGAAAAAACACATTGTTTTCCATCCATACCATGAATGGTGCTATGGAATTCCAGCCATTGAAAATGCGAAGCGACAATTTTCACAAAGCATTGAATGACCTTAAAATTTCCAACAAATTGGAATGTCCTATATAAATTCAATATCTTCAGGTAAACCATCCATGAAGGGTAAGGATCTACCAACCACCCTGGCAAAACATAAGGAAATCTTCCAATCCTGTGTCGACTTGGTGAAAAAGGCCTCTCCCACGTGACATTGAAAATTCTTTTCTTCTTTAATCCTGTTTCTCAATGGTCTGTGAATGCTATATGGTTAACTATCCTTCTTTCTAGCTTTTTCATCCAATAATGCCGTTAATCATTATTAGGCCCAAAAAGTTCCAGCTTTTCCAGCTAAAAAAAGGCTCATTTTCCAACTTTTCCAGCATTTCCAGCTTTTCCAGTTGGAGTGGACACCCCTGATGTGCAGTCGTGAAGTAAAGTACTCCTTCCCCGCCGTAAAAGCATTGGGGATCAAATTTGGCATCTCGGAGTACGCTAGCTCCATTGTTCACAAAAAATCGAAGTTTAACCTTGCAAACATCACAATCTATCGTTCACTTCACTGTGACACAGCCATAAGAATGCAACGCTTCCGACCAGTAGATGCAGGAATAAAAAGCAAAACTTAAGTCTTCATCCAACATTTCAAAAGCATTTTACCGCTGTAAATTGATCTATAAAAACTTCCACGAAAATTTGGCTGCAAATGTTTTGGCTAGAAATTTGCAGATGCTAATCTCAACCAAAAATGCAAAAAGCTGTGCAGTTATGGCTACGCATTTGTAGCTACGCGCTTGCATATCACAAAGGCAGACTTGGCAGAGCGATTTGGAGATAGTTGGCGAATGACACCTCCAAATGGAATGAAATTACAATAATTCTAAAAAAATTGCAGCAACACGATGCAAAACCATAGGTGAAGCTGCACAGCAAAACAAGGATACTACAAAAAACCACGTTATCCTAGATAGGTAGGATTATCACACTGACAAAATCTATTAACTTGTAACAAGTTTAGAGAATGAGAAACGAATATCGTTTGCAACAGTTCTCAATTGAAGCAAGTGAGCAGCATGACATTTTAATGAACAACGAAAGTGAGGCCATCTAATGGAATGACAGAAGAGGTTGATGATAGTAGACAAACAATATTGATAATTTCTCTGTGCTGAGTTTCCAGAGCTAAAGCAGGATAAATCTCTGTGAGGTGGAATAAAACAAAACACAACAGAGGCCCGATGTCTACGTTTCCAATGATACCATAGGTAGAGGTACGAACAGAAAGTGGGTTGCATGTATCTTTCATTTTCCTGGCAAGACAGTACAATAAACTCCCGATAACTCGAGCCCCCGATAATTCGAACTCAAACTGATTTTGCATTTCTATTGGACAATTGGGCACTACTTTTTATATGAAAGCACTTCCGATAACTCGAATTATGTTACGGTCCCTTGAAGGTTCGAGTTTTCGAGAGTTCATTGTACCAACTTTCTAATACAGGGCCAAGATTTGTGCCATACTAGTCTAATTATCAAACGTAATTATTCATGAAATTCAGTGCTCATCACAACCCCCACTGTAATTAAACAAGTCCTCAACAGAACTGGGGGATTTTTGCTCACAAGGTCAAAGAATGAATAACTATATATTTGACGTCGAAGCATGCTACAAGCAACATCCAACTTATTCAACATGAGCTGCAATCCTACGGAAAGAATTTTGTCTTGAAGAGATCATCGCTGAGTCGAGTTCACAGTGTATTCAACGCTACCGTACTACAGGATAGGTCTAACTAACTAAATCAAACCTAATCTTTTCTTGGTAGCAGCCACATTAACCTGCCTACGGAAAAGAAAAGATCGATTTGTTCTATAATTAGGCTTTATCGATCTACGTCTTACTGACCTTTGCGCCTTCGCATCATCGGATATAGCATCAGCTTTCCGTTTCAACAGATCCTTCTTGGCCGCACCGGCTTTACTTACAGTCTCCATATCCCTTGCTTCAGCTGCAGCAATCAATGCCTTTGCACTGAACGTACGCTCAGATGGCATTTGAGATGAAGCTTCGTCTTGCGAGCTGATGGCGCTACGCTCTTTCTTGTATACTGTGGTGTAGGGTTTGTTATTCTTCTTTACATCTTCTGTATCCGGACGTGAATGGCTCAATTGACCACCAGAAGCTCCCGATTTCCGTCTTGTTCTTCTTGCTTTGCTTACTGATCTCCTGGCAGCAATGCTCTTTCGCCTTTCTGAGCCGTGATCACCTCTTCCTTTGCCAAGAAGCTTCCTGATAGCACCGAATCTATGTCCCTTTTTCTCATCGTCATTTCTAGTTGCTATGGTTGGTTGTTCATTAACAGCTTCATTAGACGCCGTAGCAGCTCCAGGTGCTCTGTGAAGAAGCTTTGAGCCCTCATCTTCAAAGGTTTCGAGTTCCTCTGCACTACTATCAGTGAATACATTCGATACCTTATCGTCATTCTGGGTTCTTTTACGAAGCGTCATTGCACGTTGATAAGGTCCAGTAGCTTCCTCACTTTCTGAAACGCTTTCCAATGTACAGGAGCCAGATCCTGACTCAGATGGTTTTGTCCTTTTTGGGGGACCACTTGGGGCAGCATTAGGTATCTGAAATCATGGAAACATGCATTAACGAAAGAACGTAAATAGTTTGTTGATACTACAGGACTTTACCACAGCACGAAAAAGCGGCAACATTCTTTTGACATACTTATAAGCTTTTTTCGTCCGACACTCATCAGAGTATGAAAACGTTGGATAGTGACCTAAAGGTTAGCCGAAATATATATCCAGATGCGTTTAATGTGATAGTATGCGTCTAATTGGCCCCGAGTGTGACCAATTAGGACTATAAACATTGTTTACTTGAAGAGAAGTGAATGAGAAAACTAACTCTTTTTGTCTATAAAAGACTGGGTTTTGAGTCTTGATGTAAACAGATTGCAAAACACTTAAATAAAAAGACGATCTTGCTTGCCCAATGAAAGAGCTAAGCTGTTTGCAATTTAAAACTCAAAAAAACTGCTTCAAGCTGAAATCTTGAATATGATAGATACTTTTTCTTACAAGAATAACGGCCCTAGACTATTAAGGTTCACAATCGCTGAAATTTACGAATAATTTAAGAAAAAGAAAAGGCTCAATCTTCATCAACACTTAGAATTTTAGTGTATTTAAGTTATACTACGTTATGATAAGTAAGACATCAACAAAGAGTTGAGTATTTTTCTTTGATTTTCAGGCGGAATTGGACCTTTGGTACTAAAGAGTAATTTAAGAACAATCTAAGGCTAAAAACCAAAATATTTAAGAATAACAAGGCTCTGCAAAAAATGAAGAATCCTTTAAAAAGTGTATGCTTCACTGCCTGTCGAAGTTTACAAAAAGCATAACCATCCCACAAATACGATATTGCAATACCATAAAATCCCGAAATATAAGCCCCCCAGAATATAGGCCCCCTGTAAAATAACCCAAATATTCTTCCGAATGTAAGTCCCCTAGAATATAGGCCCCCTGTAAAATAACCCAAATATTCTTCCGATTATAAGCCCCCTAGAATATAGGCCCCTGTAAAATAACCCAAATATTCTTCCGAATGTAAGTCCCCTAGAATATAGGCCCCTGTAAAATAACCCAAATATTCTTCCGATTATAAGCCCCCCAGAATATAGGCCCCTGTAAAATAACCCAAATATTCTTCCGATTATAAGCCCCCTAGAATATAGGCCCCCTGTAAAATAACCCAAATATTCTTCCGAATGTAAGTCCCCTAGAATATAGGCCCCCTGTAAAATAACCCAAATATTCTTCCGAATACAAGTTCCCCGGAATATAAGCTTAGGGCTTACATTTGGGATTCTATGTGTATATTTAAGATAATGAATAAGCATTGATAGAGCATTTATAGAGCCTATGTATTTACTGAACCCCCCCCCCCCCAACAAAAATGCTTACGAACCTGTATGAGCCCAGATCAGTTCAGTTCAGTTCTTTGTAATTTTAAAATTCCACTTTGGAATTTTAAATTAAAATTCTATGGCTTATATTCGGAATTCTACGGTATGTTGGAGGCAATGGAAGTAGATTACAATGCTAACTATGAACTCTAAACAATAAAACGGAAATTTAGCAAGATGGTGTGACACACCCTTTTTTCCCACATCGCCGCAGTTTTTGAAACATGCTTCGCTTCACGAAGTGTCGTTCTATCAGACCTCCTTTTATTTGATGATGCACTCTGTATTCTTCGCCTTCCAACTACAAAACAGATAAAAACCCGTGGAAACTTCATATAATTAGTACAACATTTAACTGCTACAATTGTAAGCCTCGCTAGATGTTAGGTAGCTTATAATAGCTAACTGGTAAAAAAAGCATCAAAACAGGAGAATCAGAGTGTCATAAGTTCAGGACCTGTCCATTCTTTGTTCCATCTACAGAAGATGTAATATGACGTTCGGATAACAATGTTGGTTATTTTCTTAATGATGTAGCTTGTGGTTCTTTTGTCAAATTTCAACATTTTGATCATGATAATAAATAATAATAATAATAACAATAATCGAATTTTGGGACAAGCACATACTTGATGAATAACAGCATATAAAAGTATGTGAGCAATGAATGTTATGAAGAAGTTTCTAAAATTATGATTGGGGTTCCTTCTACTTCATACTCGAAGCAAGAATCTAGCATTCCAATCAGGGCCTTGAACAACTGACACTGCACCTCAGATCATAAAACAGGTATCACCACATGGCACCAATAATGCGAAAGACGCAAGCAAATTTATGGGGCTGACGTGTAGAATCATTCGTGGAAGAATGAGTACTTATCTTGTTAATGAAGTAGTATTCCGCATATAAAAACATAAATTTGAGAATCACAGACCCTGATTCTCAAAACAATACCCTCTTTTATATGAAACTAGTGAAGGCCTAAAAGGATGTTTGTTTCTTGTCAAAAAACTTTTTTATATACTGAAAGTCTTTGGGATAAATTTGAGTCAAGATCAGTCCACTCAAACAATGAAACAATGAATTGCCATGATCTTCAAATCCCAAGACGAAATACGGAACGTGCAAAAAATGGCTTCAAATACTCGGCTTTAAAATTATGGAATGATATGCCTGTTGATATACGAGAGGCCTCAGCTCTCAAATGTTTCAAAAAGAAATTATAAGCACATCTATTGGTTGGTCAAAAATAATAACTGAAAACACGACCCCCTGGAAGAGCAGCAATATTAGTATTACTTGCCATCATGCCTGCTAATTTTTTCTTTCTTAATATATTATTTAAAGTGTAAATACATGCACATGTAATATTTTAGTAGCTGAAGGGCTATTTTTTCGTGTATAAATAATTGATTAAATTACATTACTAACTCGTCTACAAAAATAACAATACATTAATGCTGTGTACACCTCTTTGTCATTGCACTATAGCGATCAGTCTACACAGTATTGCCAAGTCTGTCACAGTCATCTATTACACTCTATTTTTCTGCAGGCACATATTTCTTTGATCTGTGCTCGCAGACACAAAATACTTTTAATGAAGCCTGCTACACAGTATTACTACGTCTACACAGTAGAATAAGATTTTCGTAATAAGAAACTTTCTCCTGATTTGACGTTTATATCTCCTTTTATAAGAAATGCATCAGACCTTAAATCAAAGAGGTTGTTTCCTTTATGTTGGGTACTACTGTAGATTTCCTATTTGCTGTCGTCTATGAACAGGGTGCATTTCTGGTAGCTTAATGCATTGAGCAATAGAAGTAAATCAAATGATAGTTATTATCACATACATATTTTTCTGGAAACTTTTAAGCTTTTTGCAAATTGACCACCATCCTATATTCTTCTACTAAACAAAACACATTAACATTTACGTAGGAGATATCAATCCTTATTGATTAACTTCCAAGAGTTGGAATGTATACTATTTCTAATAGATAGAATTTTTAATTAAAACTCACCAGATTTCCTTTTACTCCTCGGTGGCGGCATTGTAGCAGAAGGTCCAATTGCAAACCGCGACGAAATGATAGGTTCCGGCAGTGTATAGTCCGCATTTTCCGGGTCATCTGTGTCATAGAGCTTTTTCAAGTAATTCACATTAAATGGTTGAACTTGGTTTAAATTGGAATAGCGTGTGGCCGGGTTGATCGTAAATGCTTTATGATTTTTCTGCAGGTCTTTAGAGTCCGTAACTGATAGCAATTTGAAGACATTTTCCCTTTCCCGCAAAATAGCAAGCGGGGGCATTTTCATTCCATACAAGCGAATCACCCAAGCCAAATCAAGAGAACTTAGAACACCTCGAGCACATCCGGAACCTGTCGGCCAAAAAGGCTGCGGAAAGAATTTTTGATTAATGAAATATGAAGCGATAAATGCAGAAGAGCTATGATTTCACAAGTACCTTTTTGTAATACTATGCAACATAGCATACCCCCAAAACTGTAGAAAATGGTGAAAGTTCCAACGCAGAATATTACTTGGGAATAACTATGAACTCCCTCACCACCTCTCTGGGAAATTTGAAAGCTGTAAATTCTTAAGGATAATCAACACTCATAAAACAAAACTTGCTCCTTGAGACCATAAATTTATGATTAGAAAATGATGGGCGCATTCTTCAAATTGTTGGCTAAGCTCAAAGGCTCGAGAATTGAAAATCTTAGAATATGGCCACAAAAGACAATTACTTGGCGAGAAACGAAATAAATGACTTATGGTAAGAATTAACCACAACTCTGATTCAAACCAAATTAAAGCTTCTTATCTCCCCATACTTAAAACAAAGGCCTACGATGATTGCTGCGATATATTTAAAGACTTCAACAACCGATGTCTTAGAAGGAGGGAAAATGAAATAGTTGTCCTTATATGGTAATGAATATCAGTCTGAGGAATAGGCCATAAAGCACTAATGCAAACAGAAAAATAAGATTAAATCATGTCTTTGTTTCCAATATGAAAGGGATTTTAGTTTCCAATTACAACAATCTGAGCGACCATCGGTAAAATAACACTCGTCAACGCATATTTTTCATCAAAAATCTCAATAATTATTTCCTACCATATTTTTCGCGCTGATTTCAGAAACGTATTTGTTTTTCCCTAGCACGTCAGGTTTTTGAGAAACAGAAGACCCCTAATTTCACGCAAACCAAATGAAGTTCCACAATCTGCTTGAAATTGATGCAGTCAATATTGTGCATAATATTTTTTCAGTTCTAAACAATATTTTTTTCAGTGGATAAAGTGCAACAGTTATGGTCATTTTTAGTACATGGTGGGCTGGAGGCTGGGAATTACGTAAAACTTGCTCAGTGTGCAGATTTTGGATTTGCTTTAATGATCCTTAAAAGAGAGTGAATCCATTCCAAAAAAACAATAATCAAGTCAAGTTTGACTCTTTCCATAGTCAAGCCGAGTTACCAAATTCTTCCCGAAAAATCGGTTGTTCAGTCCACTGTGCAGTGGCCTAAATAAACAGCACGACAGAATCGCCAGAATCATAACCAATATTACCATCACAAGCAGCGTGATCATAATCATTATCATAAACGGTTCCCTCATCATCATCATCATCATCATCATCATCATCGTCATCATCATCATCATCATCATCATCGTCATCATCATCATCATCATCATCATCATCATCATCATCATCATCATCATCATCATCATCATCATCATCATCATCATCATCACCACCACCATAACTACCAGGTCTATTCAAGGACTAAAATTAAAATTTTCAAGAAGCTCTAAATTAATAGACATTGAATGCACAGAAATTGATGGACTTTGAATATACAAAATACTGAAAAAGAAACATTTCTTGGCATATCATGAGTTTAATTGTACGATCCTCTTTAACATTTCTTTAGGGTAAATCTTTTACTTATTTTTTGCATTGTTTATTGCTGTAAACGAATTACACAACAAGCATTCACAAATTTCAAGGAATTTGATCATTTTTCAAGGAATAATTCTCATTTTCAAGGGGTTTCAAGCCCCCTTGAAAAGATATTTGAAATTCCAGCACTTTTCAAGGAGTTCAAGGACCTGCACGAACCCCGATGCCTTGCTAGGAGAACCAAAACAATATTAAATTAACAAAATATAAAGAACATTGATTGCAAACAATACCACGTAACTCTGCTAGCTACAATTGTAATCCTGCAAATCGTCCTATAACCAGTGGGGATATCTAAAAATTTTAACAAGGGGGCTCTAGGTGCAACCACGCCCATGTTTTAGGTGCAACCTAGCTGAAGCCACGCCCATATTTTCAAAGTGCAGATATGATGATTTAGTTTAATGCTGATATCGTATAATCAACAATAAGAAATGTCTCAATAACCATGTAGCAGTGGAAAATTGACCATAGCAACACAAAACACTTTGAAAGCAAGCTCAATACGCTTGGAAAAGCAAAGGTAATACAAGAATTTTGGGGGGTTGAGCCCCCCAAACTTATCAGTAATCTTAGCAAGGGGGATTCCGCTCCTCTGAGTCCCCTAGAAGTCACCCCTGCCTATAACTATGTGCAAAGAAATTACCTCCAAAAGGCTATCCCCCACAAGTCCCAGCAAAAGTCTTTTTCCTTTTCTTTCCATGATCCGTGAAGCATTTGCAGCCTTTTTCAATGAAGTGAAATCAAAAACAGCTATGTCTGGTGTCCCATTATCGTTTTGCTTTAATTTCAGATCCGAAGGTAATTTGTAGTCGGTNTTGCATAGTGTACTGTGTTTAAGGTGTATTGAATCAATTTATCCAAGTCAACATTTTGCTTTTCAAGCAGCTTTGATGGCTCGGGAAAATCCTGAAAATAAACGATTTACCGTGAGCAGAACGAAAAGCGAATTAAATTCTGCTTAATCTAAAGACTTTGGTGCAAGTCTTATGACGAATACTAGATATAATGCATTTTCAGCCTACATGAAGCAACCAATCCTAAGAAACAGTGTTATCAAAATCTACATTCGGCCGTCGCGTCGGACGGACAAATCTTTTATTTGCGACGCCTACTTTTCCTTGGACAAATTATATGATAAAATAACTGCAAGTGGTTTTAGGGCTTTGCAGTTCCTACTTCAATAAATGCAAGCCCTACTTCAAAAACTGTTCAAAACGCTGAAAAAGCATATCTTTATTGAAAATTATTTGTTGAATTACGTCTATAACCACAAATCATGATGCTATAAAGCAAAAAGGATGTTACTCTAGCAAAGTTTTATTGACAAATTCTGCAAAAATTTTATACAACAAACAATACACAATTGACTGGACTATAAAGGAAAATATTCAAGAACTATGATTTGCTCTTCTGTGCTAAACTGTAGGGGGTCGAATGAGCAGGGGGGTGGATATTTTTCTAGATTTTCATACAGTAGAGGCTTAGTAATAAAATGACCTACCGGAAAAATCGCAAAAACGCTGAAGGAAGTAGAAGAGTTGATGATACCACCAGATGGTATTAAGCAATAACTGGATGGACTGTTAGACAGTGTNTCCATCTGATAAGGGTTGTGAAGTTCTTGGTGGAGAGTCGACTCGTGAATAATTGGATGAAAATGACAGTGAGAATTTTGCTGATAGTGATGATGGCCGCATTTTGCTAAAATGGGGGGTCATTATAAAATGCTATGAGGAATGACAAAATTTCAAAAAGTGCAATATGACCCCCTAAAATTAAGCACAAAAGAGTACCTGTTTGAATACTCCCTGCTGTAGCAGACTTGATTTCAACGCAGTCATCACAAAGTAGTGAGTTTCATCTTTGTAATAAACTATATTTTCTAAACGAACACCAAACTTTTCATTCAGCTCATCAAAGAACTTTGGATTAAACTGGTACGCTACGCCGCTGATTTCTTCGACTCCAGCTTCTGCAATTGTATTTTCATTGACAAAGTTACATGTTATTCCAATAGCTAAGGCCCCTACAACACAAAAGGAATAGAAGGATTTCAGCTTTTTGAAGACAAGCATTAATACAAACAGTTTCCTTCATAAGAGTTTTAATAATCTTTTCCAAACTTCTCATGGTATATTCCAAATACAAATACAAATACGCCCATTTAGCCCACTCTGTAGTTGCAGTCCCACTTAAATGAAGGATCATCTAACTGGTCACATGTACGTGCGCATTCTAACATGCCCACACATAATTTATTTTATAAATACTTCTCTTCCCTTTGCATATTACGTTTTATGAAATCATTCAGGTTTGTATTGGGAATCATATTTTAACAGATCAACACTTCATTTCAAGGACTAGTTCTGTAACAGTTTGATCTAAGTTTCAGCTAAGCAGGGCGAAGTTGCTACTATGACCCTAAAAATTAGTCCCACTTAGCGGGTGTCCCAGCTTCGCGGGGTTCCAGTTAAGCGGCGGTAAGTACATGAAGATGTATAAAAATTATCAAGGGGAACGAAAAGTGGTTCCACTCATTATGCATTCTGGGACTTTTGGTCGCCACAGATTCTGGATGAAATTTTTTTAGAAAAGGGCTCGCCATTTAAGTTGGGAAAATTCAAGGTAAATGCTGATAAAACTCGCCAAAACTCGCCAAATTACAGTTGGCGAACATTTAAACAGGTTTTTGCTCGCCACAGATCTGGCACAAAAAAGGTATCGAATGCAGTCTGGGTTCCACTTAGCGGGATTCCGATTGATTATTGATTCCTAGTTATTCGGGGTCCCAGTTATCGCAAGTATGATGTAGTTACATACTCATATAATAGATACAACTAATACAGTTATGCAGAGCTCGTATTTCCCTCTTTGAGGAGTGCCAATTGTTACACCTAGGCTAAAGAATGTTTCCCTGGGGGGGGGGACAATTTTAGTGACCTTGACCCAAGAGTTTATTGCTTAGTTACCTCTCATTTCAATTTGAGGAAAACCAGGTAGCATATCCTTTTTACCATCTGCTCCCACTACAATATCAAAGATAAACTTGTCCAGCCTTTCCTTGTACGGGGAAAACTGAGCTCTCCAGCCATGTTCGTCAGTTGGTTCAAGTAGCTTCTTGAATTCAACCCCAGTGTAGATCTCAACACCGAGAATGAGACATACTTTAAGTAGGATACTTTGTAATTTTCGTATACCTGAAAGGTGATATAATAGCACTGGTTAATTAAAGCACAAAACAGACATCTTCATATCCATAAAAACGTTAGCAAAGGCAAATTGTATCAAGAGTCCCAGACCTCAGTACTTGACAATCATTGAATTTCAGGGCCGTAACCACGATTTTCATTTTGGGGGGGCTTAGAAGTCACTATCGGAGGAGGCCTCACCATGGTTGAGGCGGAGGAGCTGAAAAATTTATTTTAACAAGAAATTATTGGGGGCTCCAGCCTCCCTTGCCCCCCCGTGGTTACGGCACTGCATTTACCATTGATATCGCAATACACGTTTTCTTCTATAAGAAACCAGTTTAAAAGGAAACTAGTACTAAACAGCTTAAGGTTTAAGAAACTTTTAGAACTACAAGAAAAGAGCTAAGAAACTTTAGACAAATATCACATTGAAATAGATACGCCGTTCAACGTAAAGCTGTACGAAAACAATGTGAATATGACATTGCTTTAGAATTTAAATCGTACTGACGCAATTTAATTGTTACAAGACAAATGGTTTGCTACATTCATATTTGCGTACGCTGTCACTGCAATTTAGTTCAATAAATAAAGAAACTTTTATGAAACTTCTAGATCTAAAATGTGACCAAATATTAAGAAACTTTTAGTAGTACGCCTTGAGCTAGGTTTCTTATATAAAAACCCGTTTATTTGCAGTAAAGGTGCGGACTTGCGTAATTGAACCGATTCTAGCGTGAAATTCCACGCTTCAAGGGGGTGATTTCAAAATAGACAGTTCCTATAATACAGACTTCAAGCAATCCCTTTAAGAGGAAAAAGTTCAATTAACATGGCTGTGTATCTCATATTTTCTGGCTGCCAACTTTCTCAGTGAACAGGAAATGCGGAAATCCTATCAGACGACTGTACGTAAAATGCAAATCGGTCGATTCGCAGAATTATTCAGACCGCTGGCTATCAAATTACAATGATTCCTTTCCTACAAATGAGGCGCAAAGGTGTGTCACAATTCATGCTCAAAAAGTCAATAATAGGTTGGACTACATTCGAATGGAATCTGGGACATTTCAGCTTCACACACAAATTCAAACAACGAATTTCTATCCTCATCTGCCATCCACTGGTACTCTTACTTATTATTTTATTATTTACACTTTATCATTTGAAGGCACTTAATTCATTTTTTATCATTGACGCCCCAAAACAATGGAAAACAAAACTGTTTTTGTTTTGTAGTGTTAGGGAAAGGCCCTGGGGTCTATAGTAAAGCGCCCAACAAAGTAGAAAGGGGCAAGGCTAAGAGGAGATAGAATGAAGCTAGTTGGTATTGGATTTCAGTGATAATGAGTTGTTTCAATCTGGGAAGGAAAAGCTAGGCAAAGCATTCTATAAGTTATGGCAGTCTCCTTCATAAAGTGCAATATCTTGAAGCAGTTGGAGCAATAAGTATTGTGCATTTTAAAGTGAAAATAAAGATGGTGGAATGGTTATAACTCATGCAAGTCAAACCTATTTCCTTCTTCATAGAAAAGTATGCTATTAGATGATAAAACAGAAAGTTGCACAGCAAGCATGACAGCAATTAAAAATTAGCTTCCAAGACAATGAGATTGCATTACTGTCAAAATTTAGCTTGACAAAGATACAAAAATAATCAGTATTGGTCAAGTAGCACTTTTCCATATATTATGAGTATTTTATGGGCCATCAGGACTTTTGTTGTCAGGAAATGCTAACTGCATGAATAATGCTGGCCCTAATATCAGCTTGAGCCAATTTCAGCATTGAGTTATGAAAGCACCTGATGTACAGCAACAAATGCACAAAACCAAGGACATCAGAGCATATTTTTGAGTGAGGGGGCTGGGGATGAGTGTTAAGCTCCTATGGGGTGTGGCAGAGGGTCAGGGGTGGAACTCCCTAAAAATTTCTACAATCATACCTCTACATTGCTAGAAAACTCCCTTTTGGAATGTCAAAGTACATCTTATCTTAGGTAGGATATGTCCCCAGCCCCCTGGTTCTGGCGTGCCTGAAAACAACAAAATCCAGTACAACTAGGGGAGAACAGCCAAGGAGGAAAACTTGCCAGGAAAACTTGCTGGACAACGTGCGAATTTGTCATTTGACATTTTGTGTTAGTCTGAGAGATAGATCACAATTATGGCAATATTCGTGGATAGGAGTCAACAAGGCAATTATTCACACTTTAAAGTAAGGGCCAGTTACATGGGAATGCAAAGTAAAACAATGACTGACATGGACTAATCACATTTTGCTTAGGGTAAAATGAAGAAGAAAAATAGTTTCCTTCTTAGCAGTAGGTAATGCCCTTTAAAACAGATCTGTTTTGATCTGCTCCTGCATAATAAGTATTTTGCCTGGACAGTGGCATAATGGAGAAACTCAGGGCCCATAAGGAATTAAATAAAATTAATAATGCCAAAGACTTGACTCTCCGAAGATTCTGAGGGGCAACTATCTCAAAAGCTTGGGGCCATTACATATCTCCAACAAATCCACCATTGAACACTGGATTATCTATAATATCTCTCCCAAAAAAGCCTAACATTTACATGGCATTGCTCAAATAATGTGGGAATTTAATATGAGTACTAAAATGAGGTAAGACACCCAAATGACCCCTTCATCAATCACATGAGTATCATCTTTCTTGTTTACAATAATTTCAAACAATGCATTCGAATCAAACTATACACAATTTGACACGTTTACCTGTATTTTGTATAACCCATAACAAAGATAAGTCTTAAACTGCTAATTTCTATTCAATATGTAACAGGTAGGATTGTTTGAATAGCATTCATTCACAAACACTAACGCGCGAGTCTCCATTGTCTGGGTCTTAAATGTCACGCTCCGCACCTTTGACAATAATAAAGAACAAACGCAAAAACATTTCGCTCCTATATCACTGCTACCGAGAAAACATGCAAAATGCAGTAATCACAATAAGATATATGTTTGAGTAGAGGCAAAATCTTCCTAGAAACAAATAATAAGGAACGCCAAAGAGTAATGGGCTTACTAATATGATCGATAGAGCCAGCACAAAACTTCCCATAAAACTTTTTTGCACCAAGACTTCTGAAATCAGACAAAAGGAAAGGCCACAGGTGAAGGACATTATTACGATTAAATTCTGTTCGCTTTTCAACAATCACCGTACGACATCCAAGAAGGGCTGTTTCTATCGCGGTCCGTAGGCCTATTGGCCCTGCACCTATAACCAACACATTTAAATGGCTGCATATTGTTCCCTTCCCATATTCAACATTTTTTGCTTTTGAATCAATGAGATCCCATAATGACTGGCACTTCCAACTTGTTAATTTTGCCTTGATTTTCTCGTACACTTTCTCATCACCTCGAATGTCAAGTGTATTCTTTAGGTTTGCGAAAATTTCCAAAGCTTCACGGCAGCTCGTTGTATCGGTGAACTGAGTAAACCACTCCTCTGGTGTTATTTTAGGTTTAATGTTTATATCGAACTCTTCATCCACTTCCTCCATGTTGTACTTTAACATACACTAAAATTACAACACATAGGATCGAGAGGCACATGAGCTATTTCGTTGACATTTTAGACTGGTTCATCGCCCAGCAATGCAGAACATGAGTAATTTAAATTTGACTAATCAAGCTCCTCCCAAGCTACTGAACAGCACGACAAAACTGTGGTGTCAAACACACGAATTGTATGGCAAGGCAAGAGTCCCGAGCGTTTCTGAATCAAAACACCACGAAACTATTTAATCTTGTGACACAGAAATCGAATACGTATTAAACTGCACTCAATTTTTAAGTTATGCTGTAATTCCAATTGCGTGTTGTTGGCTAGGACAGTTATTTTGCGAAGTATGCAATATAAACAATTCCTGATGTGCTCTCAAGAATGGGACGGAAACCAAAGCTAGATTTCACGACGATTAAAATGAGCTGAGCAATCATGCGATACGATACTATAGCAAGAGGTTGGGGTACTGTGAAACTCAGGATTTTTTAATTTATGACAATTTATGCAGTTCTAATGAAACAACTACGCCATTCAAAAGCTTGCTAATTAGTGGCCCAAGGGTTTAAGAGAGTTAATAGCAGTTAAAATGGTAGATTTAGATATAAAATGATAGTTGAAACATAACTAGAAAAGGAATTTTAGAGGTAGTAACATTTATCTACCCCTTTTCGCTAGAAGCAGGGAGTTCAATCCTCTCTGCGACCAGATTTTAATTTTTCAACACAACATCACTGGTTTTATGAACAGTTCTAAATTTTTATTTAAAAAAATCCTGGTACAACTTACAGTTTCAACACAGTATATTTTCACTCTGGTTGCATTTCACAAATAAATCGATCATTTTCTACCGTTAGTTATAATTTCCTGTCTTATCAGTGGAAGAAATGGCCTTTGTTTAGGATAAATTTTAGACATCGCTGCTTCCATTTCATTACTTCATTAGGTTAAAAATGTTCTTCATAGCTTAGTACACCACGCAGTAAAACTATTCCAATCCATATTTGGATCCAGTCATAAATCAACAGCTCCATCAATCATTGGCCTTTCATAACAAAGTATTGCTGTATTAAGCTAATGACGTCACAAAAACACTAAACAAGACAATTGGGGGAATACATTCAATCCTGTTACAGACATGGCCTAGACAAAAGCACTCTTCAGTGGACATCGAAAGAAAGGCTAATGCTTTTTTAATATTCACGAAATCAAATAACAAATAAATACGGCCAACTTATATTTATCACAAATTCATAAAATATACTATCCTACACTGTTGAATAAAGCTCAAAGTAATAAACAAACTTATAAAACTAATCAATGCCAGTTGCACGTTTACGTACAGGAGTTCCTCTATCTTAAAAGATTCCATTAAACTACTTAACTCTATGACTAATTCTTGTGCTGTCTGTGTCTTAATCACAAAACATTTCAGCCAATGTTTAAAATAAAAAGAGGCGTGGATATTACGATATATTTTGAAGTCCCTGCCAACTAGGGTCGATTCCCACAATCCGAATTCACCTGCTAAAAAGGGTAAGAAAGAAATAGCCTATACATGCCGATGATAGAATCTGATACCAAAATTCTAAAGGTGAATTAGTGCACTCTTTTTTTACAAGGATAAAGTTTTGTAAGAGTATCTAGGCTAAGAAATGCTAAACTTAAAAATCATGTAAGACTCAAGCTTCATCACGACCTGGAATTTTTGTGCATTAAATTTATCATAATACAACTTTCAGATCAACATTTAAACCATCGATGAAATATTTATTGTGCTGTTCCGCTCTTGTTGTACTTTATGGTGAAATAAACATTTTTAAAAATTTTAATACATTTGAATTTCTTTTTCAAGAGAGGGTATGATTTTGGCACTTAAGCATAATTTAAGAATGGTTTTGTGCTCAAAAAACATTCTTATATTTAAGAAGAGTGAGGCTCAGCGGGAAGCTAGTCCTTATAAAACATATAGTATATTGGGTAATAAAAAATTTCTGGATTGTGGCAGTAAATTCTAGCGATGTCAATGCTAAATCGTATAATCCCTAGCTGAACTGTTACTTCGTACTTTATGAATGACAACTACATTCTAAAAGAGACAAGTGTGCAGTTTACGGCTTACAAATTGAACTACAGACTTTTCTACAAAGCACGAGCATCGGTGTCCGAATTAAGCTTGAACAGCATCTAGTTTTCACAACCAGCAATGATCACCAAAATATTCTAAAATCAGCATCTGAAAAACAATAATAAAAAAACTATATCACAGCCAGTGAAGATGAATACCTAATGAGTTGCTTTGAGGGGCCCAAAACAACGACTCTAAAAGGGCTCTAAACATAGGTTTATCACTAGCTGGCTTGGAACAGTTTACAGTTTAAAGCGCCAAAAAGGTCCTATATAATAACCCGTTGCAGTGGTGGGTTCTAAAACTTTTAACAAGGGGGGCTCTAGACATAACCACGCCCATATTTTAGGTGTGGCTCGGCTACAACCACGCCCATATTTTCAAAGACGGAAACATGATACTTATTTCAATACTGATATAGTATAATCAACAATAACAGGTGCCTCAATAACCATATAGCAGTGCACAATTGATCAAAGCACTTTGGAAGCAAGGCCAATAAACTCTGAAAAGCTAAGCCAATGCAAGAATTTTAGGGGGGCTGAGCCCCCAAACTGAGCAGAAAGTTTAACAAGGGGGCTCCGCTCCCCTGAGCCCCCCTAGAAATCACCCCTGCCCCGTTGTCTACTGCTGAATCTTGATGTCAGCACTGGCATGAATTTGCTCTAACTCGCCTCACTAAATTAACACAAATGTGCATATTTCATACTTAAGGGCTACTTAAATCAAAAAAACATCTTAGTTAATGTACAAAAACAGAAACCCTTTAAAACAAGTCAAGGTTATGATTGTTCACTTTCATAGCCTGCGATTCAAAGCCTGTGGAGGAGATGGCAAAGGAAGGAAAATATTTTTACAAGGAAAGATACTATTATGCTATCAAAGTGTGGTGAGCTGTTTAACTGAGCCAACATTGCCCTGACAAGTCGATACAACACGTGATAAGTGGCAGAAGTGTGACGCAATCATATTTCTAGAGATCTTCCTACCGACTTTTGAAAATGAGCTTAATTGAAAATGATGAGTACATAGCTTGCCCAGTTTAACTTAAGATTGCTTGAACAGTCATAATTCTTGCTAACGTCTTTATCTGAGCATTGAATGGAACCAAGAATAATTCAGACACTTAGCTACTATCAGAACCGTCACAGGCAGATGATTTAAAGTAAGGCTAATCAGATAAGCTGGGTGTGCACGAATTTCAAGGTGATAGTATCAAATAACTCTTGACCGCTGCTTATAAGTTCAAAATGGATTACCTGTCATACGCTCAAAGTAGAAAAATATCGAGAGATGGTATACAGGCACCACGGAAACGAACAGGTTTGAAACTAAAAGTGAAGTTCTCAGGGAAAAGTGTATGAATTGAGCTGGGTCCGTGCCAGCTACAATAGACTGAGGAGGATTGTTACAGGCAAACCACTTTAAAGAACCACACCCCTTGGTTGCCACACCCATTTTCATGCGAGAAATTGACTATCGTACTATCTCGGTACAACTACGTGAAATGGAAGAAGTGTCGAAAGCACCTCACCCCACCCCTAAAATGTCTCCTCGAAGATGGACAAATTGAAAAATCAACCATGACGAGAATTGGGAAGAATGTCCTCCAATACTTTCCTTTGCGGCACAACCACTGCCTACAAGATCAAAGTATGCTTCGCACACAAGCTCACGTTATTTCATTGTGTAATTCTTGGAAGTCTTCCAGAACAGGATAATAAACTATCATGCAGTTTTTCGTGTACACCATATTTTGACAAAGTACAACAGAATTCTTCAAGCAGAAATATAAATAGTACACCAAGAAACACGACAATATTTTTTCAATTTGCAAGACATGTAAGATAGATAGTGTTGTGTTGTTTTATATGCTAACGGAAAATCTTACTATATTCAACTGATGATGGTTTGATGAACAGACTGAAACATGTCTTGCAAATTGAAAAATATTGTTGTGTTTCTTCGTGTACCATTTGACTTTGTTATATTGAGAAATTTCGGAAAAATATAAATATATGAAATGCACAATTTTTGACAAGGCACTCACCACTATTTGAGTATAAATTTGTATACATGCTTTACCCACTAGATTGACCAGATGAAGGTAAGATTGGCTTTTCTTGGAACTCTGGTA
>OLMO02000238.1:6348430-6360792 GCA_900291935.2 Cassiopea xamachana
TATATATATATATATATATATATATATATATATATATATATATATATATATATATATATATGAGATCAGACGCAAAAAAACGACAAGAATCTTAAGTTTACAAGACATGTTTTGGATATACGCTATCCATCTTCAGTTGTATGCTAAGTTGTTAAATGGAACACTATAATAAACGTTGCAAAATCAATAGAAGGTGTAACGAAAAATAATAATTCGAATAATCAAAAGAACGAAAATCGTAGAACTCCATTCAATCGAAAATCGTAATTCTTTTGATTATTCGAATTATTATTTTTCGTTACACCTTCTATTGATTTTGCAACGTTTATTATAGTGTTCCATTTAACAACTTAGCATACAACTGAAGATGGATAGCGTATATCCGAAACATGTCTTGTAAACTTAAGATTCTTGTCGTTTTTTTGCGTCTGATCTCTGATATTATTGGCTTGAGAAATTTTGGAGGAAATATATATATATATATATATACATATTATATACATATACATATATTTATAAAACAAAAAAATTGTTTTTAATTTTATCATTTTTTTATTCCAATGGGGATCATATGTGTACAAAAATGCATTCTAAAAAAATTTTATTTAGAAACATCCAGGAACTTTAAATTCAGAATATATATGCTATGGTGGACAGGTGTTTGATCCCTATTTGAAGAAATCTGGTGCCCAAAAAGAAACAAAATTAATTTTAAAAGTATGCAAATAAGTAAAGATAAATTGCTTATAATAATAGTACACATTGATAGAAATAAAGAGAATTGATAAACTCTGAATCTGTACATCACATTTGTACTTGATGTAAAAAGAATCTCAATAGTAGTACATATGTTCATATATATTTGTCTTCAAAGACAAAAATTTTCAGTTGATGTGGCAATTAAATAAGGTAAGTTGAAATAAGGTACCAGCAGCTTAAAAAATGAAAAGTAAGAAAACTTCCCTATTTAGTATAGAATTTCTTGAGTAGAAATATTGCATCATCACATAGCACTTACTCTGTTGCCTGATGATATTGCCAGGGCCAGATTGACTGTTTTAACAGAAAAACTTTATGTCAAAAGAATTAAGGTATCAATAAAAACATGGCTAAGTCTTGTCAGGTAGCTCAAGTTCAAACAAAAGTACCTCAGCATGAAAAGTAAACTTGAGCAGATAAAACTAGCTGTATCATAAAGCTGCAGTCACTTTGAATATTGCATTCATGCATATCTAGAAATAATATGTATAGAAATAATAAATTATAAGTATGAAATATGCCTATTTCCATACTCAAATGTATTCTACTATATTACAAGTGAGGCAGGTCATAACAAATGACAAAGGACTAAATGGACATCTATCTCCTACATTTCTAGCATGCTAGAAATGTAGGAGACAGATATCATGCATGATATTTGAAACCCTTGCCATTTATAGCATGACAATCTTTTGCATAACTCCATTACATTATACTGTATAGTAAAGTAAAATATTTATACTATTACAAACATCATTATTATATTATAATATAATTAATATAATATAATATAATATAGCATAATATAATATGATATAATATTATATTATATTATATACTATAATATAATACACTATAATATGATATCATATCATATTACACTTTAATATAGCATACTATTATCCACTATGCAATAACATAACATAATACAACAAACACAATAAATCATACATTAACATAGTATATACCTGCTGTAGTTGATTTTCCAACACCACCTTTCCCTGATGCAACAAGTACTATATCTTTTACTAATGGAATTGGTTTCTGCTTTGGAAGACCTTTTGCCATAACTTTTCTCTGATGATCACTTAGGCCAGAATTTCTTCTCAAAATCTGTTCATGTATAAATGTAGGTAAATTTCAGCTCAAGTAATTTTCTTCCATGAGATCAATTTTTAAAAATATTTTCTAACTCGCTACTCAATAAAATTCCTCAATTAGCCTATTATTTGCATTTATGAAAACTATTATTCATGGACATAAATAGTCCATCTTTGCTGCTCACACAGTTTAGAACAGGGTAGTGTAAATCTATTCACTTACCCTTAGTCCTTTCTTTTTGTGGATTGTTATTCAGTGATTGAATTTTAAGAATCAACCATCGAATAAGAATTTTAAGAATTAGTAACAAGAAACAAGAACACAACATAATCAATTCCCAGATAGGAAATTCGTCTATCTCCTCTTTTCAAATATTCCCCGCCACCTGTGGTTAGTTGAAAAATTTCTACACTGAAAGCTACTAAACAAGTCTCAAAAGCTTCTTTTAAGCTATGCTAAACTATGGTTAAGTGAATGGATTTGCACTGTCCTTTTATAAACTGTGTCAACAGAAAAGGTGGAAGTCCAATCGATTGATTAATAATGGCAAACAATGCTTGGACAGAAAAAGGTGTATCAAGTAAAATTACACTGACGTTTCCAATAATGTTGTTAGAATAAATATTCTCTCTTCTACGTAAGGCTTGCCTAACACAATGTGCCCGGTGAAGCGCCATCATTCAGATTCTAGAGGCCAACTGTAGTGAGCACACCTGAAGCAGCAAGAGCCTTGTATTTCAGAATGTATTTCTACCATCTTAATAGAACCTCGCATTCATTGTGCGCCTCCTCTTGTCCTCAGTCACCAATGGTTTGTAAATAAACAGTAGAAGATGAAGGAGAATTCATCTTGGATAGAAGTGTAAGTTTCAAGCTAGATGATGTAGAACTAAACAAATTGTACATGGAACTTATGTATTGATCATTTTTCCACATTTGTACAGGATATCATCTGAAAGACGGAACAATATTGAGATGTTCTGATGACCCGGAAAAATATTCCGTACTAACTTTCAACTACTTCAATAAATATATTGCCGATTCCAAATATCTGAAACCAATTATTGACTGGCCAGTGTCTAATTGTAGAATTCAATTGTGCCCATAATTCTTGCCACAAAATAATTAGAAGGGCAGCTTGTTGATATCAAGTTGATATGTAAGCTTTGAAGCCAAATGGAAAGCTCGAACGATATTGATACTTTAAACAGTGCACAGAGTACGCCAAGATCAACGTCATCTAAAGCAAGTAGTTCTTCTAGGTCACTTGGTAGTTGCTCGAGCCAATCAAGCTCTTCTAATTACTCATTTCAGCAGAGAAATGTTACTATACCGTCTGATATCAGGAGAGTTGATGTAGCAGTTCTTTCAAGCCCACTAGTGCAACAAAGATATCCCGAGAAACTAGCCCCTCTTATTAATGCCAGAATGTCAGATGATACCACAAGTCTTAGTTCTAATCTACCATACTTATCCAATGATATAATTCAATCTGGTAGTGAGTCTCAAAATCTAAAACCTCACCCCCCAAAAACAGCAAAGCCAAAACATAGTACAAGAAGAAATTCCCAAAGAAGCTTGAGTTCTCAGTCTACTTCAGATCATGATGTTAAAAGCAAGTTTGGTAGTGATTATAGAAGCTCATCAACTAGTAGCAGGGAAAGTTTAGACTCACCTCATGTGTCAGATGCAGAAGCTAAAAGTCATACAACCACAAACCAGCATGATGCTTTACAAGTTAAAAGTAGCAATACAAAAATACGAAGTTCAAGTAGCAGTGAAAATTCTAGCTCATTTCAGGTATCTAATGAAAGAGAAAAATTTCATGTTGGATTTGACCAAGACTTAGCTAAGGTGCTTCGGCAGAATTTGGAAAAACAAAGGGCAGATATTGAAAAGAAGAACAGTATAGATCATGCTGAGACTTCAGATTTAGATGCAGGAGATGGCAATGGCAATGCAGGCAACATTATTGTTGTACATAGACCAGCTTCTGCTGAAAATGAGGAATTATGCACTAGAAAGTCAGACAATGAGTCTCTATTAGTAAAATCATATGAAAATTACCTAAGACAGTTGTCACAGAATGATGAAGATTATGAGTCTGAAGCTGGTAGTTTGACTCAAAATGGTGTATTGGACAATGTGCTAGCTGATGCAGAAGATTCTTCAAGTGATACCAACTCAGATTCCTCCATTTCAAGTGTGTCAGTCAGTAGCCTTTCTAGTGATGAAAAAACACTGACATTAAATTCAAATCTAGATTCTAGCAAAAACTTGGAGTTATTATATAGTCTACCAATTAAAGAAAAGAAAAATGGTAATCACCTTACACCATTGGATAGTGAGAAAAAGCTACCTTTGCATTCTAGTATTTTATCTGAAACTTCAGAACGGAGTTATGCTATACTAGATGAGACACAAAGTAATAGTGAATTAAGAACACAATCTCTTCCAGATCTACGGACTGGGAGAAATTTTCGAACATTAGATACAATGGGCTATATGTGTCCTTTGGGTGTTCATGCTGAAAAAAGAAATACTTCATCTCCAGAGCTGAAGAAGTATGATTTTAATGTGAAATACAGACCTTTACCTGGTATACCAATTGAAAATAGTCACTCAACTAGTAAGAAGGTAGCTGATTATGATGAAGAACCAGATTATGAGGAAATAAAAACTATTGATATAAATTCTTCACCTTCTAATAAACCAAAAGTAACATTTAAAGCTGTGGCAAATAGATTGGTGTCACTAATGCCAAGGTTAACAACTAAACAGGCAAGGAGTAGAGAAGCAGATAGATATATGGCAGATATTTTACAATACCTTCCAGATCAAACATTAAGAGTATACTGTGGAACTTGGAACATGAAAGGCATCAAGGCAAGTAATAGCATTTTTCATTATGTTGCAAATAAGTAATAGCAGTCAAAGACTTTGTACTAAACTTATACGCAACTATCCAACTTAAATTCATTGTATGTCAAGTGAAATGTGAATTTTGTGCTCATTCTGAGCCAAATGTTGATGCACAGAGTTATATAGGTATTTGCTAGCATAGTAGACAAGTCTTGATTAATTGTTGATGAGCCCCCAATTTGGAGAATCCTCTGTACTGTTGGGCAGCAATTGCTAGGTAAATACAATTTTATGCTTTTGTCTGTGTCAAGAATTTTTATGAGTAGTTTTGTATTTTAGGTTGTACCAGAATCATTGGATGACTATATTCTACCACAAGAAAGCATTTTTATACAAGACATTTATGCTATTGGTTGCCAAGAAGGCACCCCTTTCAGGTAAATTATGGTGTTATTTATCTTAGTATATGTTGTTTCAGCATTTGTCAATGCCATGTTAGCAAGCTTATTGCATCAATCCTATCAATAATGTTTTTTGCTATTTATCTATTACTTGTGTTGTCAATTCAAAGCTTTAAACAATTGCATATTCAAAGTATCTATGAATAATAGTTTAAGTGACTGTGTCAATGTGACATAATTATTCCTGTTGTGACCAAACATTGTATTGATTTAAGTAAATCTTTAGGATTTGTAGCTAATACTACCTCCATGAATGGTAACCTGGGCTCACAGTGAAGCTCTTTTTTCTACCTTCAGATATCTTTTATTGACCATTTAGATATGTCTTGTACATTTTTGCCATTGATTTATAGGAAAGAATGGGAAATTCGACTACAAGAAACTCTTGGCCCTACCCATGTGCTATTGTATTCTGGGAACTTTGGGGTCCTACATTTGTCTATATTTGTCAGAAGGGAGCTAGTCTGGTTTTGTACAGGTTTATGATATTTTATGTTTCTGCTTCTTTAGAGAGAATTTGAAATATTTTCATTACATACAGCAGGTTCTGTGAACTTTCATGCCATTCACACAATCTTCTTGTTAAGCATTTGTGATTTTAGAACACTGTAACTATTTGCATCTGAACGTTTATCTTGGCCTGTTTAATTCTGAACATGCTCAATGTTATGTTTTTGTGCTGCTTACGTTGTTTCCGATATCAGCTGATGCCCATTCCTACGTGCTTTTAAGTCCATTACATTTTTCAATTTCCTCTTTGCTTGTTTCAGGTATAGAACAAGATACTGTTGCTACAAGAATTGCTCACAAGTTCAAAACTAAGGTATGTTTGATTTGGGAAGAAATTGTAGGCACCTCAAAAGCATGCGAGCAGGGGCGTGCCGAAGTAGGGGGTGTGGGTGTGTCACATCCCCACTTCTGCCGAAATCTGGAGTAGTTATATAGCTCTACGGTAAAAGCTTGCTTTGCTACCAGAGCTTGTCGGTAATCGATAATCAGTTGTTGATATTTCTATAACATTTAGTAGCTTGTGGGCAATTTCCTTTGCTACACCCCCCTCCCCACTCAAAAATCTTTCGGCATGCTGCATGTAAAATTCTCGTACGGAGATATTGCTGAACGCTGTAAACTGTCCATATCTCTCAGCAAAATTCCACGAAAGCTTGCCTTCCACTTGAGCGAAACTTTGAACTCTAATCAACATCTGTGACTGCAGTGGCAATGGTTATTGATTTTTTCTTCTATATCTACGTAACACTAACAGTTTGTATACCTATGACGATATCTAATTGAGTTGCTTTCTTCAAGGGTGCCATCGCTGTGTGCTTCAATCTGTTTGGGACGTCACTCCTTTTTATTAACTCGCATTTTGCATGTAAGTATCCCTTCGATGAATTGTCTGAAAGTAGAATTGCATTTTCGATATGCTTCGTAGTCCATGAGCTACGTCCCATAGAGGCAAGCACGTAACTGGAGGAATTGTCCTGGATGGGTAAAACCTGCCCATAAGCGTAGGAGGCGGGAGCAGGGGGGCTGCAGCCCCCTCAAGTTGGGCAGAAGTCCGTTTTAATCGAGGAAATTTTTTGAAAGAACAATAGAAAATTTGGGCAACTTTTCTGCCTGCTCTCCAGCTCTATTTGATGTTTCGGACAGAAAATTTACAGCCCCCCTAAATTTGACATCCTCCTACGCCCATGAACCTGCCTGTGGAATTATTTTGGGGGAGGGCAAAAGCCTTACTTTCATGTAGATCTCCAGCTTAATATTTCTGTTGGGAGGGGGTAAACCCAAGCAAGACTTTTTATTTGGGGCATTGCCCCCCGCAGGTACGTGCCTGCATAGAAGCCCAATGAGATCGTAGATTTTATCAAGAATCTATAAAGCGCAGTTACGGAAAGGAAACTTTCCAAATAGCTGAATCATTCTGGTTCATGACCATCTTGCGCGTAAAGGCGTTACTCTATTGTCATCAATGCAAGTGGTACGAGAATGTCCTTTTTGGTAAATACCCAGTGTATTATATAACTCACTTTGTGAAAAAAATTTTTTGTACTTAGCAAAATTATACGTCTTTTGAACCCTTGTTTCTTCTTAGCAAACCAAGAAAAATTAAAGGAGCGTGTAAATGACTATCGAACGATAATTCGGTCGTTGAATCTCCCATTTGGAGAGGATTCAAACACCTTAAAAGAATGTAAGTAATACATGCAGGTATACATACCTAGAATTTTAGATATATGCCAAATAATTGAGAGAAAATTAATTATTTTTGCCATTTCAGTAAGTTTCCTTTCCATTCATCTAGCAATTCCTTCACTGAAACTGCTTTTGACGTGCAGAAAATGATGCATTATTTTGTAGTTTCCCTCCACTTTGTTGGATAAAACCTTTTTATTATCGAGAAGCCTGTATTATTTGGTATTTTGATTCATGAAAAAGTGGTTGCAGATTGATTTTATTGAATACAGTAACTTGTCTTCCCTGTCTTGATTGCTTCTCTCCTTTTTCTTTCCGAAGCTTGTTGACTCATGTATTTACCTTCTTTCACTCTTAGCTGATGTCACTTCAAGATTTGATCGTGTTTTCTGGTTTGGAGATTTTAATTTTCGGGTAAACATGAAGAGATCGGAAACAGATGGGATATTCTCAAAAAGAGATTTCCCTAGCCAAGAAGAAAGAAAGAAGTTTGTAATCAAGGTTTGTATTTTAGTTGGAAGTTTGTGGCTAATATTTATATATTTGTTTATTTATTTTTTCTTGTTCAGTTTTATATGCAGAACAAAAGAGTGGGAGAGAAAGAGAGAACGATGGAGCGGGAGGGGTGACAGTATAAGAGTGTCTGAAGGCTAATGACAATATGTTTAAAGATTGCTAGCTCAATTCTACCTTTGTTTTATTTGATGTTGTCCTGTAGCCCTCATTCTCTTGAGGCCCCTTAAAGAGTGACATGTGACTTTGAATTTTGCTGCCATTGGGACATAGATTTGTATGTTTCGAATTCATTTCAGGAACTTATGGAAAATGATCAGCTTAGTCATCTTCTTAGCAAAGGTAGGCGCCTTCGCTGTGTTGATTAGTTATGCTTATGTTCTTCCATCTTATCCATTTGGAAGTCAAACAGCAATGTTGCTGTGCACTTTCAAGAGATGTAAACAAAGTGACCTCTAAGCATCTAATTGAACTTGTGCGTTTGTAACCTTCGGGGTATTAGGCTAAAACGGTTTATCATTTGCTTTGTGGTAGTTAAGTACTTAAGAGACGATTTTATGTCAGTTTTGCAGTTTCAGTAAAAGCAAATCCCTTTCAATTTTCATTCTCCGTTCAAAACTAATTTATATAATAAAGAATTTATTTAGTTTAGTAGCAGTGATTCTCATTATTTCATTGTAGTACCATAGTCTTTTTTGACCGCTTATATCAACAAAGTCGTGCCTTAGAGCTTTGTGTTTCGAAATATCAGTCTTGTAAAAATCTGCAGACAATCACAATTAAGTCTTTTATCAAGAAATTTCTGCCAATTATTGTCTCCCTGAGTAGGTGTACTGTGAAGTGAAGTTTCCTTATTGCCAATTGGCCTTTATGTTTTCATTTGCTTGCATCAACACTCAACGGAGCCTGGATTTTATCCTACCTTCTCTTCTAGTGACACAACTCCTATATCAAGAACGTAGCTGGAAGTATTGTTCTTGAGTGGCAAAACCTTGCTATATCATCCCCTTGGGGGGCAAAAATCGAAAATCTGCATATTTAATCGCCAAGCCAATAATTCTATTGGTGGGCAAGATCATGCCAGAATTTTTGTTTAGAGGCATTGCCACCGTGCCCCGTGCAGTTACGTTTCTGTCGTTTATTATTATTGCTTTCTATTCTATCGCATTCCTTCATCATTCAGTTAGTTTTCATTTCGAATTCTAGGGAAGATTTTTCATGGATTTAGAGAAGCACCCATTAGTTTCCTGCCGACATATAAATTCGACGTAAATACAGATACTTATGACACATCGTCTAAAGCAAGAGTTCCATCATGGACGGTAAGCTAAGCATCGATAGGCTGATAATGCAATGTTTTGCTTTTTGTGCTAACCACGTATCAGCTCATTTAAAAAGATTTTTCTGTGCAGAACATTTTTGCTGATTTTCTTATTCAGAATGTTGCGAAATTTTCTGATATCTCTCCTTTTTCCGGCTGCATATGATGTATCAAAGCAAGCAGGCCTGTGATATTAGATGCGTTTTTTGAATTGGAATTTTATAATGTGTATTTGTAGGATAGAATTATTTACAAATCAAAGCAACCTGACCTCATTAAAGTGACGTCGTACAGCTCTTGCACTACAATTAAATGTTCTGATCATCGGTGAGCATGATTTGGTTAATGCCTTTTACTCTCTCTCTTTTAATGTTATTTCAATTCTAAATAGAATAATTTCCAATTTTCAAGTTTTTTCATGTCATTGTCATTTTTACGCTAATGACCATCACCATAATGATGATGGTAATGATGATGATTGTGATAATGATGATGCTGTTGGGGTATCTGATGTCGCTCTGGCTGGTGGGCACCATCATGAGATGCTGAGAGAAGGCAAGGATCTCCAACACATCTGGAGCCTCACGTATGTACCTCCTTGCCAGACAGATTGCCTCTGAGGTTAGCCTCCTATTGTAGTGCTCTAGAAACGTAATGAAGGAGAGTAGCTCTGGTGGCTTCATTGCTGACAGCCACTTATGCACACCAGGAAATACAGTCAAAACCCGCACAAAAGGACTTTCATCTAATAGGAACCTTCAGCCTGAATGTGTATATTTTGACTTCAAATAATTAGAGCCTTTTCAGCCTGACATTCCAACTAGGTTCTTATAGATGGCTCATTTTTTGTCCACCGGGAAATAAGCCAATCAGCCCCTTTCATGGATCCTCCAGTAAAAATGCATGCATAATTGAGATGGACAGATTCATACATATGCGCTGATCCACAAAGCTTTGGGTGTTTAAGTATTTTGCCATAGCTAGTAGTTTCTCTATCATTTTTATCGGACCCTGTGTTAAGAACCAGAACCCTGATTGCTGGAACTACCTCATCACATGAGAACACGAGCAGGCCCATTTCAAAAATATAGTTTCTGGTATATGGATTTTTCCTGTAGCAAGTCGCCAGCTGCACCACCATGGGTACGTCACCTTTCATGGTGCAAAAGTGGAAAATTATTACTTTCGTTAAGTAAGAGTTCATTGTGTTTCAGTCCCGTATTTTGCATCATGGATACAAGGATTGAACCAGCCAGCAAAAGGTATGTTAAGTTTTGCTTTTCGAAAATGAAGTTTCAAGTGCTTTCCTCCAATGGTTATAAAGGGACCGATCATAATTTACAGAGGGGTTGGTACCGGAGAGAAGTGATTTCTTGATCAAAAAGTTGTCTTATCCAACCTTTAGATTGCACTGCAATGTATTCGCCTAACATTATTCTACCAAAAATTCTTTCACCGAACCAATTTATCTTTGGCACCAACCTCTTTGTAAACAGTGAACAACCCCTACAGATTGCTTTCTACGCATAAGTTTCCCGCTTTTCTCTCAAACTTTCTTTTGATTAAATTATTCATCATGACCACTTGAGTTTTCACACACCGTAATCCAGATGCTTAGGACAGTATTGGATGAAACATGACAACAGCCATATAGTATAGAGAGGCATGTGCTCTTTGGCAATTACACACATCAACGCGCATTTTAATGGCTCTGATTTATGCTTCGCTTGATTATTATTGAGCAAAATATCACAGTTATTTGTACATTGTTTATGTTTGTTTCACCCTGAACATTATTGAAAATGTTGAATCCTGTTGTTTTTCTTCCAAATAGCTAAAGCTATTCATCAATATAGACAGGGATGAAATTTAAGGGAGTGTGGGGGTTAGTCACCCCCCCCCCCCAACCTTTAAGATTTTCTATTTCGCAGGGTAAAAACGGCAGTACAATGTATTTCTCAACTTACTGGACCCAGAACGATTGGTCAACTACTGTTACTAAAAACAGGTGACAGACAAAAATTTCCTCAGGGCAACCTTTGACATCCCCCAGAAGTTTATTAAGTTACGTCCCTGAATATAAAATCCAATTCGTCGGTTTGTAGATTGACGTAATACAAGGCAATAAGCTATTTGTTATTTGAACTTCGTATTATGTTCTCCAATATCCTTCTTTACATTTATTGCAGTGTTCAACTACCTGGTGCAATGTTTGACAGAGATATTTACATTGAAGGTAATGCATACTTAAATGCCAGCTTTGCTAATTTGTGCTACTCAAACATCATCATCCTTTGATTTTCAGTTTCCTTCATTGTCAAATTTTGTCTCCGCACATCAGGAATCTTTTCTCCCCAACTCATAACCTATTTGACAAATCTCTTTCAGCCAACTTACGAAGATCAGCACCGAAGGGGACCCAAAACGCCAGTAACGTCTGTACAATACTTTAGCTTTTTAAGAAATATATTTATTATTTTTGCTTTAGTAATTATTCAATAACAGTTTGTTGATAAATAAAGCAATTTATTTACAGAATCCATAAAAAGTAGCGAGGTTTAAATGTATTATATACCATATATTGTAGATTGATTTGTTATAGTTCGTTGTCTGACAATATTTAAGTGTAGCTATCCTAAGTAATTATCATTATGTTATTGTCAGGCATAAGTTAAAGACCCCATTTGATGGTAAATGTGCCCTACACAGTTCTTTGATGCTGTCAAGGCCCCCGTCAAGCTCTCATTAAGGCCTCTACCAAGCCCTCAGTCAAGCTCTCCCTCTTTTGGTCTCCATAATCGTTTTTGTACGAGACGGTTTGAACTGTATAAATGAATACCCCATATTGGTATCATGATAAGAGAGGCTTCATCCCTCTTGCCCCTCTTTTATACCGGCCATAAAGGTATACCAATTCAGATATAATTCAATTCCTACATGAAGAAGAATAGAGTGCAAGCTTTCAACTTTGTTGCATTCCTCTGTAAAAATGCTTCGATAATTAGAGTATAAGTTGTGGTTTGATCTTTTAATTTCCTTGTTTGTCCTCACAAAGCTCTGGGTTGAAATACAAGTACAGGTACATTGTATATTATCAACTGTATATATATATATATATATATATATATATATATATATATATATATATA
>OLMO02000238.1:6387855-6419172 GCA_900291935.2 Cassiopea xamachana
ATATATATATATATATATATATATATATATATATATATACACACACACATATATATATATTTAGTACACATTATATCATTGGTGAAGAAGATACCTAGATAGATCAGAAAGTGTCTTATTTCATAGGGTATTGATGCTTAACTTTTATACCACTTACAAGTCTAATAGTTTAAATAGTTTAAAGTCATTTTGGTATACTGATTTAAAGCAGATACAATACAGGCTTCATATTCTGTGGCAAACAACATCAAGTTGAGGAATTCCATATGAAAAAGCTACAATACAATAAAGGTACAGCTGCTAAGCTCTTATAGTTTGTGGAGGAATAAGTGCTGCTGCAGTTCGGCGTCCTTCTTCAGTTAGAAAATTATAAGTTGCACATGCATTTGGCTGAAAAATGAAAAACATAGTAAGTGGCGCAATTGAAAAGGAAGATTATTTATGCATTTCAATATGGCTGCCACTAACAGACAAAAACACAATAAATGTACATCTACTACAGGTTGCTATGTATTTTCATGCTCCCTGTGATGTTGTCCTGTAAAATTTGTGCTGTTTGTAAATTCTATGAGAATAAAGAAAAAAGCAAAACTCTCATGCTTCTGTAAGCTGGGCTGCATCTCATACTAAGTCACTTTCAAAGTACCAATAAAAGCCTTGGAAAACAGCAATAACATTAACATTTGATTGAATAATGTGAGAAAAAAATTTTTTGCTGCATTGCTCACAAAATAGTTATAAATGTTCATCAATATTGCCAAATGTTGTAAGGCAATAAGACAAACAAAAGTTTTTCTTTTTTCTAAACTTAAATCTGTTCTATAGCAGTGAACTTACTGTGTCCATTACTTCAAGAGCAATTTTATTTGCTCTTGCAAAGTCCCACACACTTTTATGCACTTGCACTACTTTATCTCCAACACCAAGAATTAATATCTCTGTGAAATGGAAAACACCATCCATCAATCATTTTAAAACTGGAAGGCATAAGTTAAATGAATAATAAGGAATGCTACCTTATGCAAGCCAAACATCAAAATACATGTATATCTAGTGTCTTAATCAAGTGCACTGGTTCAGGAAACTAGCATTTTCTGTAAGATCATCCCTAGCTAAAAAGCAAGTTGGGCCTATGAACAATTAATTTGCAACTTGCTTACAGAACTGATATTTATTGATGTATCAGATCTCTGTGTTAATTGTAGAACTACAGTGCAAATTAACTCACACTGTGCTGATTGTGGTCAATAAGTACAAAGAATGAAATCTAAAATTAGCAATTCTATACATTTATCAAAAGGGTAAAGTACATATTAAATGTCTATAATTGTAAATCATTAAATCAAGATTAGTGATTGTGACAGAACTTTCACAAGTACACAATGAGTCCAAGGTAAAGATAATTTTCAGTTGGGAAAGAAAATTGCTACTAAAATTAATCTTGTTAGAACTGTCAAGGTCTTTGAATTTGATATTTGGGGTTTTTCATCCATTTTCTCAGGTTGCATTATAGGTGAGGTCAATTCATCCCAGCACATCAAATGAGGTCGGCTTCTCTAGTCTGTCTTATCATTTAAAGATAAATTCTATATTGGAAATGAATTTGGCTCAAATCACTACTTCTAGCTTTGCTGTCTGCCCACAGTGACCTCTTAAACATATGTCACATTCACTGCTGACTGAAAAAATAAATCCTCAGCTTCCTCAATAATCTATAAGTTCAAAGAATCAGCTTCTATCAGAAATATGGTTTTTAACAAAGTCCAAGGATTTCTTTGACAGTACAATGAACAATAAGAAATCTAAAAATATATTTATGTTACCCAGTTTTGGTTCAATTAAGGGGAATACAGCTAAGCTTTCTGGTGTAATTTGATGGTATGATGCAACCTATAAAGCAAATGAATTTTGCAATTAATTCAAATCACATAATAATATTTTCTAGACAAGAAATCAAAGACTGCCATCTCATGTACTAAATAAGTACATTGTATGGATAAACCAACACAGTTCACCATCTCCCAATGAAGCAAGAAACTGTATTCTCCAACTTCTTTGAGAGGTTGGGTGCTATCTATTGGCAAAAGGCATCTATAGTCAAACTGGAACAGTGAGCTGCCCCCCCCTCTTCAGATACGTTCTGCCCACTTGGGTGCTTCCTCCCAAAGACTCTAAGAGAAATCTACAGAGATTTACTCAAAATGTTGTCCCAGAGGCCACAATGAAGCCCCCAAAATAGGAAGAAGGATAATTTTAGATTAAAATGTAATTCATGAGATGGAATAGGGATACAAAGCATTTAATAACTTTATAAGTCCTTAGAATGAATGATGATTTGTGGGATAGAGTTTGTTTGTTAGGTAGTGATATGTCAAAGAGATCTAAATGGGTAGAGTTTCTGGTAGTTGTCATACCCCTCAGTAGATAAATGATGTACAAATCCCACTTAAAGGATGTAGAGATAATTGCTGTCCTGCAGGTCTTGAAATGAACAAATGCTAGGTACTCAGTCTTCATTGCTTAATGCATGCAATCACATGGGCACACACTGGCAAATGCATAGAGCTGATAATACAAGTGATTGANATCACACACAAGTCAGATATTTGGTCATTGACTTATATTTTTAGTTTACAGGCAAACACCAATCAGAACCTGGTCATTTTTCCAGCAAACAGAACCAAATTTGTCACCTGTTTCACATTTTTCAAAGCCAATTGAGACCTTTAATTTCATTCTATCACATTTTTATTCCACATAAACTAATTTGTATGAGAAACAGGAGCTTACTGATACTATACTCTAAAAGAAAAGCAAAATGTGTTGGTATTACAGTTGCCATNTCATAGTTTTGCAAATTCCTTATTTGCAACCTGAAAGAAGCTGGATAGGTAAGGGGGCTGCTCAATAATTACATCATGCCTTGAGGATGGGTAATTCTACATGTTTTTGTGATTTTCTGTTATGGTAAATTAGGGGGTAGGAGGTACTTGAGTCAAGTTTGTGGCTTCAAGGTAAAAACATTTTTATGGAGAAGTATTGCATAATGAAGGAACACCAAAACTCGATTTCTTATCTTCTTCCCCTATCCTTTCATTGTGTTAATATGTTGTTTTGTATAGAGACTTATGCATTGGGGGTAGGTGTTTGTTCTAAGCGTGGCACAATGCAACAGGGTCTTGAGAGCAAGCATGACAGAGTATGGTGATGGGGGGGGGTGGGGGTTGAGTGGTTCAAAAATAACAACTTCAACATGATGTAATTCTTGAACAGCCCCTAAGAGTGTGAATTGCATGCATGAAAGATAGTATGTGTGTGAGTTTTCTTTGAATATTACACATATGGTATTTTCCTTATGATTGAGACTGGGTAATTGATTGATCAAGCTCCAAAAGTCTTAAGGCACTTGATCAAGCTCCTACACTTCTTCAGCAGAGGTGTGCTTCCTCTGGGGAGCATGTATCCCCATGAGAAAACTTTTTAAGGGGCAACAAAGTGATATTTTAGCATATTCCTTGAGATCAAGAAGGATTCCATCAGCAAATGACTTATATTTTTTAATGAAAGTAAATAGGTAAGTAGTGAGTTTGTTTTAGTGCAATGACATGAAATCCATTCTACACATTTTCTCCATGTGACTCCTTACAAAGAACTTCTGATTCCTAGGGAGAGAGGGAAAGAATATTTAATTATTGTCTTATAGATATTCAAGGAAGATTCAGGCAAAATCTTTCTTTGACTTGCACATTTTTAATATACACAATTGATTGACTGTAGGATTCAGCAGGATTTGCGAAGTATTTTAATGAATCATGCTGTACCATTTGACAGTTAATTATACATTTATAGTGGCAGGTAAGCATACCTTCCAGGACAAAATCCCTCCAGGAAAAAGAGCAACAGAGCCAATAGCTTTATTTCTACCAATAGTAAATCCAACTTTACTGTATTTATAAATATATGGTAAATGAACTCTTCCACCATCCTTTTGATCATTGATTATAGTAAGTTTTGTTTTTTCACTTTCCATTTCTTTGTCAATCTCATTTGATGCTGAATCACTAAGTCTCTTACTCAATGAAATAAAGCTGGAAGATGAAATAGTAATATGCTGAAAATAGAGATGGGTTGTGTGTCTTCATCACTTCAAAGTAGACTGCTATTCCTCCATAGCTGAATAGCAATACTAGTAGATAACAAGTAAAGTACCTCATGGAATTTTTAGTTGAGTAGATTCATTGAATGGTGCATAGAAGGTATAGCTATTATTGCAAAAAATTTGTGTGTGTAGTCAAAAACTTTTGCATATGTGCAATGCATAGAAATGGTTTGTAATGTGTGCACACCATTCAGGTTATTATAACTAGGCTTCACATACACATGTGACCACACATTTTGGCGTTTTTTAGACAAAACTGCTGCAAAAATCTCATGTGCACGCGTGAAAAACTTTGCAAACTGATGCACAGGTGGAGAACTGGATTAATAATGTCTACTCCCCCCCCCGCCCCCATTAAGTTAGCCATATTCTATGCGCCATACCATAGCTATGTAAAAAAACACATCGCATTGCTGCATCATCCGCTTTAATCAAATACTCTCACTCAAATATGCAAAGCACATACCTTCGAATCTGGGCTATATTTGTCCTGATTCCCGAGTTAATGCAAAATCTATAGACAGCAAAATTTTTACTATTTGAGTTTAAGAAAGGCCGTTGTAGCACAGTTCTTTCAATTGTAGAAAACATGCTAGGCACAACAGGGCTTCTGCTAACTTTTCTAATCATGTGCATGCTACTGGACTTGACAATCCTATACTTGAGTCCATTATAGGCAGTACAAGATGACCTGGCAGCAATCGAACAACAAGACATTTCATCGCAGTAAGCTGTCCTTATTCACTATGTGAGCTACTTACATAAGCCGCCACCTATCCCCCCTATTTGTCTTACCTCTTTCAACTGGCTGAAGAAGAGGCCACTTCAAAATAGCTAAAGAAAATAGGCTCACATGGCATAATAGTATCCGGCATGATATGGAACGCGTGGATGGTATGTAACTGAATAAATGCATTCTTTTAATGTACTTTAGGAACTTCAATGCTAGAGGAAATAGATTTTCGATATATTTGTGTGCGTAGAATTTCAAAGTTTACACATCTCAAACTGAATTTGCTTTAGAAGAACTCATAGCTGGGAAAATTTTCATTTCTCTTGCACAACTTGTATTAACCACTTTTTTGCTGCTCGTGAATGGTATACTGCATCTGCTACATAAAGCAACATATTGCATGTATTCGAGTTTTTCTTTCACAATGACTCATTCTTGTGCTAGTTATTCTCAAATCCATGAAACAGCAAGATACACCATGGAAAGCGAAGATAAGATTTGCCCACCAGCTTACGGGTGACAAGTGCCAATTTCCCAGGAAAAATCATTTAGTATTAGAATGGGCCTTCCAAGAGTTGGTGTTCAACAGCAAACATAATTGGTAAGCAGATAACATTTTGAGAGGGTTCTAATTATTTATAATGGAATTTATTTAGAATAATGATAATTGCTTAGAAGTGCAACATTATTGATAGCAGTTGTACCTTACTACCAGTCCTAGTGTTCAAGAGGAATTCGGTTATTTGAAGCAAGGCAATCTTAATTGACCCTGTAATTTTTCTTTGTGAAGTGACCCTCCTTTGTTTGTGCCTTCCATAGCTATACAGAAGAGATGTGTTCAGAACTTTGGAATATAATCACTGAGATGTTGCAAACGATTATATTGGAGAAAAGTACAGGTGCATTGCTACTTCGCCCATCTTTCATTGAGGTAGTCTATTTTATGTTTTTGAAGTTGCTCACCTTCATAGCTTGTATAAAAGTTTACATAGTATTTACATGATGCTTGTATCAAATTGTATATGATGTCAGAAGATTGTGCATATAGTGTAACTCAGTACTGGTTTTTCAAGAAAAATCTGGGGGGGCAGCAGTGCTGAATTTGTCCAGTATTTTGGAGGTTGCCAAGAGTTTATCTAATACACAAATATGTTCCTTCTTCTCTAAGCCTCTAGGTTTGGGTGCAAAGTCTTGGAAGGCTACATGATAGGCACAACATTTGAAGATCATATTATATGCACCATCTGTCCATGCATGTTTTTCTTCATTTAAAAATTTTTTGGTACATATAGTATTGCATGGATTTAAAGTATCCTAAGGGATCCTCTTGTTACATAGTGTGAAGCAATGTTATGCTTGCTTTTATTTGCAATCATCATTCTTCAAACTTTAGGTGATGGTCAGTGAAATCCAATCCACAAGATGTCCCACAGCCCCTTTCATTAAGTGTTGCAAGATTTTGTTTTCAACTCCAGAGTATTATAGGACTACAGCTATGAAATATGAAAAGTTTGTAAGTTGATAGTTCCTGCTCTTTGCTTCATCACAGTTCTAATTCTCATGAATCCCATTAGGTGAATTGTCAATGTTACTTCTTTTGTACTGAAAGGATATTGATTATCAGATCTTTGACTATATGCTAATTAGCACTCACTTTTTATATCCTCAATTAGAAAAGACATCATGACCAGTGCCATAGACAATACAAGGCCACACTAAAGTGATTGTTTTATATCCAGAACCCCAGAAGCAATTTCTGTCATTGATTCTATATGCTATAGAAGCTCTATGACACCCTGGGAACTTGTTTATTTTTTGCAGTCCTAGAGAGGGAACTTTATAAATGGAGGGAGCTAAATAGAGATTTTATGGTATCATAAATGTTTTTAATAAGTAGAGTATAGTGATTAAATTTTATTGAGTCAACCAGGTATGAAATTGAAACTTGCACCAGTGACATTCCTTGGCATAAGCAGTTTCATATGAGTCTTTTTCTACCACAATTTTTTTCACAAATATAATGTTTTACAAAACCTTTCCTCATTATTTGTTTGTTTGTTTGTTTTGTAGATACAATTTCTTAGAAGTGCCTTGAAGCTAGTTCCAAAAATGTTTCAAATAGTAGCCCAAAGCATTGACATTGGTCAAGAAGATATAACATCCCATCTCCAACTCTACTTGGAGCTCATTGACACACTTCTAAGGTTATATTTGAAGCTTCAAAAACAGCAAGCAAATCTTCAAAAGGTTTGTGGCATAATGTCATAGTTGATTATGAATAAATTCCTTCCTCCATATAGAATCAGTTTATTTTGCCATTTTGAAGCAAAATCTTATAGAAAGTAATATTGTGTAATGCATGAATCCAAAAATCAAAGCATTGCTGTTAAGTTGCAGTGCTATTGATTCAAAGCTCTGTGGCCAGTTGTCTGTATTACTGACAGTGCACTTTGTTCTCATTATCATAACTTCAATTTTAGTTTGACACATAGTTTTAGTATTTCCTCATATATTATTCAGGAGATTTTGTTGTATTTATTTGCTACTCAATTGATACACTTTCATATGTTCAAGGTTGCAGTAGGGTTCAGTGAAAAGCTTCTGCAAGAGATTGCTGAATGGAAAGGGATATTGTTGAAACTCAATGAAATGACTTCAAGTCATTGGGAGAATATTGATTCAAAAGAAATTTTACAACAAACACTTTGGAATAGGTATTGCCACCAGTGATCTTTTATGAGTTGTTTAGCTTATATCTTCAATCATCATTTGTTAGCAATAGTTTCCTAGTTTGCTTTAGTCAGTAGCAATTGTATACCATTTAATTAAGTTTATTTTTGTCATGGCATCTATCCTCTTTGCAGTTATGTCTGGTAGGTACAATGGTAGTGCTTTTCTTTACTCCACAAATTCAAGAACATCTGATCATCTAAAAATCCAATTATATTTCCTATTCACCTTTTTGCTGAAAATGATATCATACTACATTTTCTACTATCTATTCTTTCTTCATAGTTTTTGAGCATTTCAGCATTCATACCTTTTATCAATGCCTACTTTCAAAGTATCTTTGTGTTAAACTTACATCATCATTTGAGAGAGATGGAGATAGCTATTTGAAATGGTATTTTGGTATCAATTCTTAGAAAACTTGGTAGAAGCTTGTTTGTGATTACTGAATGATAGAAATAAGCTGTGTAATCATTGAAGTAACTCCTGTTGAAGCTTTCATGTACAGACTTAGTACTGTGTCAGTATTATAGTTAGTATTTGATGATGGCCTTTTGTTTTGCTTTTGTAGTGATACAATCTCAAGCATGAAAGGACATGCTCATTTATTTGGCAAAGATGAAAAAGGAGAATCACATGGGAATAGAAATTTTGTATTACTGGATAGCCTCTTTGCAGCAGTCGAAGCTTGTGTAATAAATGAGATGGATTTGTCAAGAAATGCTATCCTTCAGTTTGTCCCTGAACTGTTTCAGACATTTCTTGCTGCAAGTAGGTATGTTCTGAAGTTGATTTTTCTACTAACTTTTAGCATTAATGAAGCTCTGGCTGTTTTGGAAAAGTACTTTATATTATGATTGTTTTCAGTGCTGAATTATTCTCTTCTGTTCCATCACCTCAAGGGTTTCTAGCATGAGTGTAGTCTTTACTTTAAAAGACATCTGTTTGCATAGATTTTTACTGCTGCCATTACAGCTTATAAGGTGCTTTTATTAGGAGAGATTTCATTTGTGTTGTGGAGGAGCAACTTGACAAGTTAAGGGTGCCAAGACTCAAATAGGCACACATCTCCACTGGAGGATTGCTCTCTCTTGCCTCTCCTTCCATCCACCTTTTAGTATTTTCTAATATGTTTCCTATTGTACTGCTTTTGATTTTCTCATAGTTGTTAGCTAATTTTCATTGCAGTGACAGAAAATCTCTACCAAAGCATTTTGAATTCACAATCTTTAGAAAATTTTGCTCAGCTGTCTTGAAATCAGATTTTGGCAGTGATGTTGAAGCAACTCTAGCTATCAATTGTATTTCTCAGTTGCTCAAGGCATTATTGGATTTCAGAGTGTTTTTGGTAATTTATAACTGTTTTATTGACTGCATTGTGTATTTTGATCTTCCTCTTTAGTGGCTTCTGAAGTACAGAAGGCTAAATCATTTGTACTCATGAAGTGTCTCTTTGTATTAAATATTTATTCTGGGATTTGGTGATTGTGGTGAGGAAGCAAGTAGCTCAACAGTGCTTTGTATCTTGTTGTCGATTGGCAGTGTGACAGCTTTTTGGCTGATGAGAGTCAAGCTACAACACTTGGTAGATGCAATATAGCTTAGCTGATCATTGATGTGTTGTGAGTGCTTCTAGCCAGTATGAAATTCAAACCCAGAAGATTTGAATAGATGGAATAGCTGCACCATCTCTTAGTTGCCTGCCTACCCCACTTTTGTTGTTTTCTAGAATGAGTTCCAGCACAGGCTTACTTGCAATCATGAAAGTAGCAAAAATAGAGTGTGGTCTCTTTCTGTAGTGTATTCAATGCTACTGCCAGTATTCTTAATGTGCAGAACAATGAAGACTTGTATAGAGTTTCTAAGATGAATACACTTTATTTGCAATTCAACTGACATTTCCCAAAATGTACATGATGAATTGACTCTGACCATTCTCCTTCAGGTAGTTGATGAAACAGTCAACACAGATAGAAACAGACAGTATTTACAAAACTTATCAGAGATGATTTTTGGAAAAATAGACCATGGGTATGTTTTTTTAAACTTTGATGTATGAATCATATGCTTGTGCAAAAGGGCAATAGTTTCATGAAGGCAATATTTTTATATGAACTCTGATGCTAGCCCTCAAATCATCCCATATACCTTGTGATCAAACATTCAAATAGTTAGACAACCTATATCATTTTGAAAAACTTGCAGTATTCTCAAAGTCAGACTGATAATGAATGTGGTTGAAATTATGGAGTACGAACTGAGCATCAAAACTGATAACCTTAATAAAATCTTTAATTAGGTCTAAATTATGTTTTTGATCTTCTTTTCAAGAGTTCATTCTCTTTCCAAGTTCTTTTGAGAAACTTAATTGTGCAGGATTCATCTTAATTTTCCATCGAAAGCTTTTTATATTTATTCTTAAAAAGAGCTGATGCTCACAAGTTGTTGATAAAATTGTAGTAAATAGTAATTGACATTGAGGAAATTTCATGAACTCAACTTAGCTATGTTTCGAAAGCATTCCAAAGCATCCCATGATTAGCTATTATAAGCCCATGTTTTCAAAGCATTCCATTGCTTAGATAGCTTCAAATTGTCATTGATTTTTGCTTTATCTATCTCTGATCATTTTTAGATCAATTGAGCTTACAATTGCTATTCTTGACTGTACTGGGCATTTAATTGAAATTGACTTGTCATTGTTAAACAATGAGTTGGAGGATATCTTCAAACTCATTATAACAACTGAAAATTCCTCAAAGGTTGGTAGCTCTCTTTTATTTCATTGTTTGTCATCTATGGCCCTTTTATGTTTTCTTTATTATGATATATAGCCCAACTTTTCCTGAGCATAGAGAATCTTTCAAAGTCATGCTACTCATACGTTCCATTGAATTCTGATAAATGAAAAATAGCTATTTTTTCAAAAGATGCTTTAAACTCTGAAAAGGTTGGGCTGTACAGCATTAGTAGAAATCTTTTCCATCAATGGATGACCATCAGTTGGAGTAAAGAGAAGTTGAATTTGCACTATTGCTTAGAAATGCAGTTTTTATCCTTTCTTGCTATCAAAATACGGGCTTTACAATTCAACTTGTTCTACTCAATCACCACAAACTTTGAAGCTCATTGGTGGATTTGCTTTTGTCATCATTTTTGACACTCTGTCATTATAGTTCTACTTTTACTCTCATGCTTGTTTGTGGATTCAAATGAACTTCTGCTCATAGGAATTTGATTTTAGAGCTTGAAAAAGAATTTGCTTATATTTGCTTTGAAAAGCATATCATGCTGACATATTTTCATTCTTGTTGCATGGACATGATTTTGTCACACTGGTACTTGCATTTGAGAAGCCACTGATAGCACATAAATGTTTTTCACTGTTTACTTCATAGGGCAAGCATTCTATAGAGGAAGCAAAAAGCAATCTTCTTGGCCTTATTTTGGATACATATTCAAGAACTAGACGTGTAAGTATTGCTGTTTGATCTGATTATATTTTAACTTCCTGTATTAATGTCTCAGCATATATTTTGTGTGCATGTATACATATAAATGATAGATTCATATAATTTATATAATACATATATAATGCATGTATATAAATATGTATATATATATATATATATATTTATATATATATATTTATTTATTTGTGTATATATATGTATATTTTTGTGTATATATATATACATTTATATATATTTATATACTTGTTTATTATCCAAAAGTTTGTTCTTCATTTAATTTTTAATTGGAATATTTATTTTAGACCGGGGACTTTATCAAGATGTTGGTTTCATCTATATTTGGTTGCCAAGAAAGTATCAATCTAAATATAGCTTTTATTAGAAAGTGAGTTTTCTACTTCTCTGTGGTATATGCCTATTTTAGGCCAATTGTATATAACCATGGAAGTTGTGACTCCAAGGCCTCTTCATTGTTTATTACTTATTTCTACTTGGCCCTTTGTTTTAGCATTAGAGAATATCTTGGTATGAGTCCTCTGTCCAAGAGGTTCATATCTTATGCATTCCTGGGGGGAGGGATTTGCAGTTGTGTTGGAAGTGAGAATACTGAGAAGTCTGCTATGCAAACAAGATCTCTCACTCTGTGTATTGACCATGTGCTACTTTGTTATTGTTATGGGCAATTTTCTCTACTTCTTTGTTCTTTCAGGCTAGAAAATACATGTATGGGGTTGCCTGTTGGTCAGTCTTTATCCACTATAAAGTTGTTTCTTGAAGAACTCACTAAAAATTACGTTTCAAGAAAAGTAGGTATGTAAGAACTAGGAAGTTTTTTTTCAAAATTTGATTATATTAATTCAATTTATACCCCATCAAGTAGAAACTAATTAAGAGATTTTATAAGTATCTAGCCATTAGAAATTACTTGTAATCTGTGAATCGTTATGTAGTTTTCATTTTTTGCAATATGGCTAGTTGCCATGTTCCTGCCTGTACCGTGTGTTGAGCTTCCCTTTCAATATTCATAGTTTGTCTCATTTACTGACAACTTTCAATGCCATTTTAGATTTATTACGTGATAGCAAAGCATTATCAAAACTCATGGCCATCTGGGAGATGCTGTCATTGTTTGTAAATAAAATTCATATTTTACCTTCGAATGGATACCTTGGGGAAAATCAAGAGCGCTTTTTGGCGATGTCTGAGACGCTACGAGAAGGTGTGATCTTGCCATTGATCGCCATATACCATGAGTTGACACAAAAAGTATGGGGTTCTTTCGAATGAAGTTTCAATTCTTTAGAAGTTTCTTTTTAAGAGGTTTTACAACGTGCTAAATGATCTCAAAAGACAAAATTAGTTGTTATGATGAGAACTTTGTTATTTTCCTCAATTCTGTTGTTTCTATCGACAGAATTGTGAAAATTTTTTTTTGTTCTGCTTTTGTTTTACTTGTGGTCATATTTTCAGATCCTATGTTTTTTGTTCGATACCATCCTTGCATATCAGGCTCCCCCATCTTTTCTTATACGTGAAGTAATTTAATAACTCGTCAAGTGCATGAACTGTATCTCGTGTTGATCATTTAGAACTCTATCTTAAGTTTTCATTGGAAAACTCCTCCTTTATTTGAAGAGCTCCTCTATTGATGCTTTTTAAGGCTCCATCAAAAACTGCATTGCAAACTTACTGAACTTTCCTTTCTGGCTTTTTTACGTTTTAGAACAAGAAGATAAAGTTGTTTGGAACTGTTGTGCGATTTGTAGGCCTATTTCAAAGCCTTAATCTCTACTTCATTGATCATGGACTTGTTTCTTCACCGCTGCTCCACCTTTGCACTCCTGAAACTGAATGGCTTCTACCCGTATCACCTGAAAGTGATTCTTTGATCCACTATTTATCTGCTGATGACCTGTCATTTTATGTAGGTACTCTCATTGTTGGCACTTTGACATTAAAATGTAGCTATTCCCTTTTGTTCTTAGCAGTGTAAGTTGTTTAAATATTCACGAAGTCATAGGTCGAAATTATTGTTTGAATGTATCATCAGTTATCGTTCAAAATTTTCGGCTTGAAAATAAGAGCTTACAATATACATGTATGTATGTATGTATGTGTGTGTTAAATAGCACACGGACTTCGATAAAATTTCAGCATTTTGAACATTTTTGCTTTCATCTTGAGCAATTTGATGTAATGGTGCCAACTTAATTTTTCGTTGTTTATTCACTTCTTTGGCCTATTAGATGTTTTCTCTCTTGTTAGGTACAAGGAATTATCTTATACTCCCGCCAGTTGATAATCTTGTCGGATAGAAAGTCGTACTGCAATAGCATTGCACATATCGAAGAGATAGTTGCCCACTTCGCTGGTTGCGATGAACAATCTAGAAATTTGCAATGGCATACGCAAATGGGGAGCATCTTTCTAAGAGAATTTCCATGGCTTGGCAGCTTCATATCTAAATCTTGTGTATCGAATCTTTGCAAAATATTTCTCAATTCAATTACGGATGTTATTGCCAATGATGGTTACAAACTAATGCAAAGTCTACAGAACATAAACAAAAAGTAGGTCTAATTTTCGAGTTTATAGCTGCATTGCACATATCGAAGAGCTGGTGGCCCACTTCGCTGGTTGCGATGAACAATCTAGAAATTTGCAATGGCATACGCAAATCGATATGTGCAATTGCAGCTAGAAACTCTGTAGCTGCTAGCAGTTTCCCTTTAGACAGAGACAAATTGCCAGGCTTGTTATGATTCCTCATCAGTTGGAATAAACTTTTGGAGTTGATGATTTGAATTTTTCCTCTTTCGTAGAAATTTGTCTGTATCATCATCTATTTAAAAATTCTTTTTCAAAGAGCACTGCATAACACTGCAGCAACATAAACTGTGTATAAATAGAAGAATATTTTGTGAATACTAATCCTTTTTTGTTTTTAGGCCAGTTCCAAACAAAGCTCCTTCTGAACACAAGGGCAGTTATGACGAATGTAGAAATTTCGTATCCGTGCCATATTTCTATGACAATATAACCTTGCAGTCTGGATTTTGTGACTGTTTGGTTGAGAAGACTCGCAAGATTGGTATTTGGGCTGAGACATCTATGCCTTTTGAACGCTTTATGAATCTAGCTAGCTTGAACGAACATACTATAGAACGAATGGAAATAGATGATTCTGTTTTAGTAGCAGAACAATTTCAAAATTTAAATGAAGAATCAGAAAAAGACGAACTTGTGCAGCAGAAGCACGATTTAGACCTGAAAACAGCCGTTAATGACGTAATGGGATTGATCTTAGACGAGTTCACTATTAGCTCGAGTGATGAGGGTATGGAAATTCCTGACGAAGTGGCTCCCTTTGTACCAACCCTTTCATATACTTCAGATTGTTGCAAGATTCTGGAGGTATATCACTTAGCATTTAGAGCCAGTGGCGTGGCCAAGACAATAAAAGTGGGGGGGGCATAGGTGGAAGTCTGTCTTCGCCACGCCCTCTTATGAAAATGTAACTTTAAGTGAGGAAAGACAGACGAAACTCCAGTGGCTCAAGCAAACACTCAGAATACCAGCCCATTTTTATATTTTAAGGACACACAGAGCTATCTGATATTGATGTCGATCAATTATCTTCCAGAGCTTTTCTGAAGATTTTCTATTATCCCCCCCCCCCCATCTATTTTTTCATTGATTTTAAAGAAATCCCGAGACCATTGTGACAAAAGATTTGGGAACAATTACACCCAGAGGCCACGTCACTGTTTAGAGCTATATTTCGTTCTTTTTCTGTCGTCATTTCAATATGGTATTATTTTAGCTGCTAATTTGCAATGGTGAAATGGTGATTAGTATATTTTATCCTGCGCAAACTCTGATCCGTTCTTGTAAATGACCAAAGTATATGAATAAGCATTAGTCGGTTTTAGTAACAACATGAAGTGCCCACTGGCCACTGCTGTGCTAAAACTATCCGCGAGTTTGTTTTTGCTGAAGATACGGTCCTCTTAAACGGGATTAATTCGAGTTCCTTCTAATTAGTTTTTCCGTGTTTTGTAGGTCGTGAATATGTTGATTTACGAATGGTTAACTCCGTTGGCCGCAACTAAAGTACTATTACTGACGTTGCTTATACGGAAGAAATCCTACTTATCTGAGGTAAATATGTCTCGTATTGTTTGACACAGCTGAAACTCCACGAATCATGCAAAATTGCATTTCTTCACCAACTTTTGGCTCTGTCAGGTCATCGTTTAGAATAGATTACAGTATGGCCGATATTTGGCCATGAAGGAACAAATTTACTTTTGAAATGCTTGTTTAGAATTCAATGACATCAAATCCAAGTTAACCTAGCTTGCAAAACATGAAAGTGGAGCATATCATTTGAAAACCCTACAAAATCATCATGGGAAACCCTACAAAATTTGTAAATAATTTGCACAATCTGCAGTTGCAAGTAAATTCGTTCTTTGGTTTAATCTACAGTATAGAAAAGTCTTTAAAATGCCTATAATTGTAACAGCAGATTGTGCAAATTCTTCATAGAAGGTGTATGATTTTCCAACTTATTTCAATAGCTTTTCTTTATTTTTTGGACTTTAATTGTCAAATTCTAAGGCTAGGTTCATTAGAATTTGATATCATTCTAGTTATCATGATTAATTCTATTAGACACTCGCTGTAGTTGGCTCTTGCCTACTAATTGTATTTTCTAGTTAGCAACGTGTAAGAAATCTTTATACTTTTCATTTATATTGATAATGGTCACTGAACTTTTTCAAGACACTCTCCACCATGGCAGATAGTTCAGATGATACGAGAACGTGCAGTAATCAGCTTTCTAGATCTTATATGTGGTATAAACTATCAACTTTTTTCTTCCTTGTTAATTGAAAAACACTTGCTTTTTTGGCTGTAGAGTTCCTTTGCATCAATGGAAATGCAGAGAGCAACATTCTATCTTTTGGAGAAATTTACAGGCTCAACACTATCAGCGAATCGGATGGCTGTTTGGAGACTTGTTGATCCTGTTTTGCTCTTGCAATGCGTACTGTGCATGATAACTGAATACGCCAAACAGGTATTCTATACCTTTAATGCTTTGAGTTTTTTGGTACACCCTACAAACATTCTTGAATTTATTCAGGGTTCCATTAACAAGATGGCAGGTGAAACTGAGTTTTACTTTTGACTTGAATTTTTAGTCGTAACTTATTCACCGTACGATAAATCTTGTTTGCAGAAACGAAACCTTCATTGATAAGATGTCACTGCTCAGAATACGAAATCAACTGCCAAAGGGGAGCATCTGACGTGCTTCTTTATACCTTTATGATTCCATTATCACGTATAGCACGTTTTTCGAAAGCCATCGCGAAAAACTCTTAGAGCATTTTCTCATAAGTTTTATCAGTAAGCAAATGGAAATTTCTAGTACGCCTCTCTATTGCAGGATATTAATGGCAAGCTTATTGTTTGTTCTGTAACTATTTCAGTTCTTTGAACAATCATTCATTATTGTTCAAGTTGCTAGAAACTGATTCTTATAGCCCACACACTTTGAACAATGAGGCGGAATGTTTTTTATGATACTAACAAATGAAGTGTTCTATTTTGGTAAGGTGGCAGTGAGTCTTTTACCTTGTTAGGTTTATACAACGTTTTTCATTTAGATGTCGGAAACTCAATACCTCTCCGAAAGTATATCATTGATTGAATCATGTAAAACTAGCTACCTTTTAATAGTAAACATTCTTCAATGCCTTCCTTGTTGAGGTAGCATTTGTTATTGTATCTTTCAAGGAGGGTGTAACCCAAGTACCTCACGCTGCTTATCAATGTATTAGAAATCTGTGGCTGATTCTGTTCAATACCAAAAGGAATAAGTCCAACGATGAAGTCTTTAAAAAGTTGAAAGATGAAGTATGTTTGTTTTGTTTTTATTTATTACTTAATTGCAATCATGCATAAATCTTTGTACGTATAATCATATGCTTTATTGTTAAACTGGAGTGATGGCCCAGTGGTAGTATCTGCCTCACAACCGGTAGGTCGTATGTTCGAACCCCAGCCGAGTCATACCAAAGACTTTAAAAATGGTACTCACTGCCTTCTCGTCTGGCGCTCGACATATGGCAATGGAATGGTAAAGGTAAACTCGCGGAGCTACCAGTGGACCAGCCCCCCGCTGTAGCTTTCACTGCATTCGCAGACGCGTGGCCTAGGGCTATAGAAACGGAGATAGGCCCGGGAATGGACTTTGACTTTTGACTTTATTGTTATTATTGTCATACATAATTTCATATGGTTATATATTTTGTAAATATCTGTTATATATTTATGCACTTTTTAATTATATATCATAAATTTCGAAGTACTTACTGTTGTAGATGTTGCATTTGGTAGATGAAATTTCAAGTAATCTCTCACTTAAAGGAATTGAGCTTCTGAATACTTTAATGTTTGGTACACTTCAGGTTCGTCTCTACAATTGAAATCTCTCATATTTGTACTTTTTAAAGCTAGATGAGTTTTACTTTGGAATTGTGTATTACTTATTGCTAGTTTGATGTACAAGCGTTTGCAATGTAGCTGAATTTGACACTAAAGCTTTCTTCGTTGTTACTCATGAATGATATGATATTCCTGCCTTTCTAGGTTTTACATTTTCAGCATTTATTTTAATTTTTTAGCTATTTTGGTTCTTACATGAAAGCATTCGGAGAATATCCTTTAATGATTCTAAGTTAACGTTAGAACATAAGTCTGTCAATGATTGCATTTTTTCTTTACTATTTGGAGGTACATCGCTGCCTTGCCTTCTATCTTCAACGCTTTCTAGGTCGTTAATGCCTCTTTATTACTTCATTCATGTTATCTTTAAAGACCCAATGAAGTAAAAAGTTCAAACTAATGCAAATTATGTTGCACAATAACAATTCCTACATTATTGTGTTCTTTTATGAGGTCACTAGTTTCCTTTTTTGGTCCTTTCATTCATTTTAGTAAATATGTTGTACTGCATTGTATTGTATTGCACGATATTGCATTGTATTGCAATGTATTGCATTGCATTTTGCTGTATTGCAGTGTATTTTGTTGCATTGTATTGTATAGCATTGTATTGTATTGTATTGTATTGCACGGCATTGCAATGTATTGTATTGTATTGTATTGCATGATATTGCATTGTATTGTAATGTATTGCATTGCACTTTGTTGCATTGTAGTGTATTGTATTGTATAGCAGTGAATTGTATTATTTTGTATTGCACGGCCTTTACAATTTATTGTATTGCATTGCACTATGGTGTGGTGCATTGAATTGTATTGCTTCTTTTGGTTTTAAATGTATAGCATTTTCATATCCTTGTGTTACGGTGCTGGATAAAAGCTATCTATAAACATTTCCCTTTTCCTTTCAATAAGAATGGAAACTAATGGAGTTGTATGCGCTATTCTAAGACAGTTGTTGTAGCAAAAACATACATTCTGATATTTTGCGTGTACTTCCTTCATCGTAAGTTTCATCTTTTCAGGTTATCCAAGCACGAGTGGTCAAGAAGCAGTGCCTTATTAATGCTTCTCGTTTAACACTTCCCATCATAGAGCAATTACTTTCCCTTGATTTGGATGTCGTATTTGCTAGATATCAGGTGGATAAATCACATACTGATGAAGTTAATGAAAATCAAAAAGTATTTTATCAAATCCTCAGATGTTATGGATATGTGTTCTCTATTTGCCTACAGATGAAAAGTTCTGGGTAAGTGCTTTAGCCATCTGTTTGTGTGGTAGTTTTCTTATTTGGTACCTGAATTGCCTGTAGATTGTTCTACATTCCTAGGGAGAGCTCTAGCGGCCGCTTTATTGTACGACTCCGCAATGTGTATCTACAATCTTTCAGAAAATATATTAAAGCTTATGGTTAGGTCATAACAGACTTTTTAGAGAAAATACAAAATAATTTTATTTCACCCCCTTTCCCCTTCAAGCAATGACGTGTAGTTGATGTAGCTGCATGCCATGTTACCAACGTCATTTTCAACTATTTCTATCTTATATTCGTAAACAACATTGCTTAGAGGGGGAATGTTAAAGGTAAGGGGAAGGACAGTTTTAAAATCGTTTTCATAACTGCTTTAACTTTTACTATTCAATGGTTGCTTAATAGTTTTGGTAGATATTATTGAATCTCCCTCGGTAGCATACATCAAACGAAATATTGCCATTGCGTTGAAGTGGGAGAAAAGAGCAGTCTCACAATTTTGTGAACGATTGCAGGTTTATTAGCAACATTGCAATAAGATTGCCTTCTGATTTCTGTGGTAATTTTGTCTCTTTTGTCTTAGCAGAGGTGAATCAAATTGGGGCAAGGAGCTTCAATTTCTATTTGTATTATCCGTGAATTTTCCCTTAACTCTGTAGATCTCTTTCTTATTTTTCAGAAAAGATCAGAACTTCATGAGAGTGCTTAATAACGTAAAGCTTGAAGATTTAATTAACAAGACTGCTAGTACAGTTCAAAGGGAACTATCCCAAATGACACCGGATCCTACTGGGAATGAACTGTTCACGATAAGAGAAGAGGTAAGTCCCAAAACAACTGTCTTATGGTATAGTAGTGAAGTATTAATCTGTCGAATATCAGATCTTTCACCAGATAGAGGTCAACTTAGAGTTTTTATGCCAGGCCTGTAGTACAAGAAGACTCGTCATATCTCGTCACAAATTTAACAATTGCTAGCAGTAACTACCATAGACGAGTGTTTACTTTGTAATTTAGTATCCCATGCAATGGTTTTTCTAAAGCACAGCTTGATATTTGATTATTTGGGGTCTCTGAAATGCTTGTTGGCCCATGGCTACACAGATATGCAAGTACTGTAGAGAAGATATGCAGCTGGAAATGTTTTCAACTTCCATACATTAATTTCTTTAGGCCTGTTTGGAGTTCTTCAGCATTCTCTACAATCACAGGGCCTGTCCTGAGACTTCGCAGTTACGAAGTAAGGATTTCTGTGAACTTGTCTGTGGAAGTTTGATATCAGTTTTGGAGAAAAAGTGCCAGAGTAAGTGACCACTGTCTTTTACTTTGTCCTTTTATGCTTGCTCCTTCTGTCTCCTTGTCCCAACCCCTATTCTCATGTCTTGTTGGTTTGGGCTTTTTTCTACCTCTTTTTCTTCTTCCACCTAATTAGTGTATTTAGTGGTTTTATTTAATTTTCTGGCTTTTTCCTCTTTTTTAAATCTTGCTTTCTTTTATTAGATCAATTAAAACCAAGAAACTATCGCTCCTACTTTGAAATAATCGCTCATTCTGTGAAGACAGCTGATTGCGATGTTGCTTATCATGTAGTGCAGCTTGTGTATAGGCGACTGGTGAGTATTTGGCTTTCCTATATAGTTTAGAATCACTTTCTATAGTCCAGGTTTATACAACGCATGTCCCAATGGCCATTTTTTGGTCCACCATGTTACCTAGAGTGGCTCGTGTTGAGACTCAAGTAGAGATAGAGCTGTATTGATACTGGTGTTGTAGTAGGGAAAGGTGGCCTTCAATTTATAAGGCAAGCCTGAACTTGGCCCTGAATCGATGTGGCTCTTAGGTTTAGGGTGGCCTTCCTTGGAACAAGGTTGAAAACTAGACAGTCTTGTTGAGAATACAGACATCTGCTTTTTCATAGCAGCATCTGCTCACGGCTGTCTACACAAAGTTCTTTGATTTGTTGGGATTCGGTCGTCATTAGGACATCGCTAGTTTTTCATCCACAAGATCATTGTTTTCATGCATTTGTGATATGGCTATTAGTCATCTTTGGTATTTCATCCACTGGCAATACGCACAAGTGAACAGTAGATAGCATAAACAACCTTTTGAAAATATCATCAGACCTGTTTTGCTGCAGATGGATAGACAGGTGGTTATGCTAATGGAGGCAAAATTTATTTATTTGATGATAATTAGTTATAAATGTGATCCCCTATTTCGTTTTTAGGTTTTGGTTATGCAGGATAGAAGCATGTTGCAGATCTCCTTAGAATTGTTAGAGTACCTGTTCTCTACAAAATGTAGCAAAGAAAAGAAAAAAAGTATTATGGGTTTAATGACTAAGGTTTGTACCAAGTCGCATAGGTGTCAAATCTTGATTGGCTAATAAAGGAATCACCATCGAAGGATCCCTGCCAGTAATACCAAAACACTCTTCTCGAACGAGTTCTCGCAACATTATTGGCAGGAATCCTTCGATGGTGATTCCTTTGTTAGCCAATCAAGATTTGACGCCTATGCTGTACCAAGTATTATGAGTTCTCATACTTTTACGAAAGGTGCACATTGCTAAACGCACCATTTGCATTTGAATATTAGCACAGCTAGGCTTAAGAGCTACATGGAGACTTAAAATATTTCTCAAGAATACTGTTTAGTATCATTTACTGCTCTTCACTAGCATATCATTTATATCTCTCTAGGTCTCTGTCTCTCTTTCTTTGTCTCTTCTTTTCTCCTTCTCCTTACAACTATTCAAAAAAGAGCATTCTTTTGTTGATGTTTATTTGCTAAGAATTGGAAGGTCTTCATTAATTGTTTGTCTGCAGGTTTTGTACGTAATCCTTGACATTACAAATGACAAGGTTGAAGAAGATATCCTGTTGACAGCTTTTAAGAGTCTAGTCGCATTGCTGGTATTCTCTAAGGTAAGCAGTAAATATTAATTCAAATTCATTGTACAATGCAATTGATCGGACCAGATACTCAGTTTGTTATTCAATGGATCTGTGAGAGATGGAGTGAGTGAGTTAGAATCACAGTCAGTCAGATGTGTGTGACATACGTGTGTTTGACAAAGAAATTGAAATGACTGTCCTATCTAGGATCATCAGCATCACTATAAGATGTGTATGCTACATACTGTGCTACCTCAATAAACCATGGAAAAATCCAAAATTTCATGCTGCATGAACTTTCAACTTCCCAGTATAATACACAAACATTTATTCATTTGCTTAATATTCTGTTGCTGAATACCATTCGTAGTAATTTTTGCTGTGTTGTTCTTAACTTTATTCTTTGTAAAGACTCTGACATTCAATTATACATTACCTTATATAGAAACATGTATGATTGTAATTAGTTAGTATCTTGTTTGATATCAAAGATTTATATGTTCTATAGAGATATATATATATATTTATATAAGCTAAATCAGAGCCGCATTCGCGTAGTTTATAATATATATATATATATATATATATATATATATATATATATATATATATATATATATATATATATATATATATATATATATATATATATACAGTGATTCAAAAATAAACTCTGTCTTATGTGTAAACGTTTCGAAATATATCTTTTTCAGTACTGTAGAAGATATATTTCGAAACGTTCACGCATAAGACAGAGTTTATTTTTAAATCATTATATAAATATATATATCTTACTTTCTAATGTTTATCTTTGTATTCATATTAATTTATTGTAGGATGTCCTGGTACCCTCTCTTGNGCTTCTATGGCCCTCAGTTGCATACTAACTCAAGCAAAACGATGTTTGGGTAGAAATTGGTAAGTAATTTTGTTTGCTCTAATAATTTTGTTTTGCACCAGCTGATGTAATGTTTATACTCGTCGTTTAGCTCACTATTTTATTTACCAAGAGTGGTGAACATAGATCTTATTATCATGCTTCATATTTTAATTCTTTTAAGGAGAATTGCCTTATGCAGCATCTTGATCATAAACTTTAGTGTATTAGTTTGGAGGGCAATCAGGTTGTCAAGTTATATCACACAGCATGTAGTGAATAATATATTTATGTTATCACGCTGGCTTAGTCAGTATTTGCAAGAGGAGCCTCAGATACTACCACTGAGTGGCTTCGTGATGAGATGCATAGTATAGTTTCTAGTTTCTGTAAATAGGCGCATTTTAATTGGGTTTACAATCCTTTGGTGTTCTCAGCGTAATTGTGCTGTAGCATAAAAGACATGGCACCCTACCTGCAAAGTAAAAATGTTTTGCTTTGATTGAACATACCACAGACTTCGATGTTCATTTTCAAAGAAACGATGCGAGCATAGTACCAGAAAGCTTTTGTCGTTATACTTTCTGAGCTGTTTTTGAGTGCTGCTGGGGAGTTATAAGCTGAATAAATGTACCGTAGAGCAGGACTCGTTAAAGGTATTGTGTACCTGTAAGCACAGATCTAGAAAGAATTTGCCTGTTATAAATGTATGTAATATGTGCTCAGAAACAGATTGGAATAACATTTCCTGCAGAAATGTAAAATGTGACATTTTGTGTCTGCGAGCGGTGCTCGGGTGCTCCCGCAGATTTATGAGTTTCTACGAGCGGTGCTCGGGTGCTCCCACAGATTAGTGAGTTTCTACGAGCGGTGCTAGGGTGCTCCCCGCAGATTAATGAATTCTGCCAATTGCTTGAAGATTTCTGTAAATTTTTATTGTTTTGTACCCGTTGACTAATGTTTGTACTCTACTAGTTTCCTTCCAGTTTTCTACAAATCTTTCCACTTAGTATGCTAAAAGTCCTTTTCTAGAATTTGCCTACTACATCGGCTTGTGGCGCTTGTTCTACTTATCATGCTAGCAAATTTCTTCCGAAAAGTCTCATTTCGGCCAACATAATACACATTTTCTAGCGCGCCCCTGACTGGCTCTCATAGATGCAAATTGACAAAATTACTAAACAAAATCCATATTGCTAAACCGTCGGAAATCAGAGCTTTTCACTGCAATAGGCCGAATGTATAGAAATACAGTGAGTATGTGCAGGGGTGATAGATTAAACCTTCAAAGTGACATGAACTTTTTTCTTGTCACAAATTAATTTTTTAGCGGAAACTACGTAAGACAGGCTTTACTTTTCAAATCTGGATCTTGAAATGAGGTAGAAGTAATAGGAGAAAGGTGAAGATAACATTTTGGGCTTACTCCATCATGCATCCTGTGGTACACCATATAGAAAAGTACAGCAATGAGAAACTATTTGATGAAAATGACATGACATTTTTAATTGCTATCGGAAAATGAATTGCATGGTTGGTTAGAGGAGGCTTTGATTGCTATCGAACGATTTTAGAAAGCAAGTGACTTATTTTTAAATTGCTAGAAAATTGGAAAATTTTTGAAATTCGCGATGTTTTTGTTGCATGCGGACAACTATTTCGATTGTGCTCGGCAGAACGCCCTGTTGTGAAACACTTTGTTTTAGTATGCTGTTAATGAAACAAAGTTGTATCCCTTCCTATCGCTTGAAAACTAGGCCATAGGAGAGGGTATGAATTCCCCCCAGTTAATGTTTTTTTGAGGTTTCTTACAACATTTAAGAATTCACTTTACTATATTGTGCAACATGAATATTCCATGATAATTATGTGTAAAGAATTCTAAAATATACACGTGCTGTTTCCATGTATCAAATTTCAGTTTCAGTCTGAGCAAATTATAATCATCTTATCTATGTTCTCCCCAGTTTTTCTCTATTGGTGATGCAATCTGTCCAAATGAATATGGATACTGTTGGAAATATGCTTGATTTCTTTCGCCTGGGGCATCAAATGCATTCATTACCATACTGTTAGATGGACGATGCCTTGCACTTTTTTGGTGCGCGCGTAATCCCGCAAGTTGACTATACGCCATATCACAAACGTCGCAGCTGTAGGGTTTTTCCCCAGTATGCAGTCTAGTGTGATTTCTCAGTGTTGATGACTGGCTGAAGGCTTTTTTGCAAAATTTACACTCAAATGGCTTTTCTAGCGTATGAATTCTCATATGCGATCGAAGATTGCTTCGTGAGTTGAACCCTCTACGGCAAACGGTGCACCGCAAGCGACCAGGCATCATTGCCACTTTGTTGCCGCGTATTATTCGATTGATCATTGCTGCAGTTCAACGAAATTTTGCCATTAATTTCAAGATATATCTGTTTCATATTGAGGTAGACAGGCATCGCATTCCACATGCACTAAAGAGGGTTATATACAGGGATGGCGCTACTGGGGGCTCGGGAGGGCTGTGGCCCGCACCCCACGATTTTACTGAGCCCCCATCGGTACCTAAATTTCTATGCAGTGTCGGCATATTCATAGTTGCATCCTGTAGTGTTCATCGTCACATATCAACCTATGTAATATGACATTTTAATTGTATGAAGAGACTAGTGCCCAGGACACTGGGGAAAGTGCTATGCTTATAACATGGCTTCTTGGTGGGCTACGTTTAGCGTTTCAAAGTACACGTATACATTTCAAATCCCCTATAGAAACGTAAGTAATTCTCAAAGTGAAAAAACGATGCAATATGCTTTTCTTAATTTTTTATTTCATTTTACCTTTTTTCTCTGTTTTTGTCTTTGCTTCTTCATTAACTTCATCGCTTGATACTGGTATACCAAGGAACTGGTTTGTAGTATTGCCATACCACACAAGAAGTTCTTGATGCGGTGGTATGNGTCTTTGACTGCGCGATAGTAAATGTTATCATCGATTTGTACTGTTTCCAAATTCTGTTCTTGATCATATCTAGAGCAGCGGACATGGCACAACCAGTTGTTATTCATCTGATCTGCACCATCTACAAAATGTGTGACTTGCCCATACTCATCAAATATCTGTCGTAAATGAGATCGTGTTTATTTTATTGTTCTCGCATACCCGTGCTCTCTTAGTACACAGAAGCCTCAGGAGTACACGGAGACCTCGGATAGAGTATGACAGTAAAGTACCTACTTTTGTTCAATGGAACATGCGGCTTTCTCTATTTAGTTTTTATTTGGAATACAGTTACACTGCCTGCTATGGGCTTAGGGTAACGCAGTGAATTATTAAAGCTAAACATGTATTTTAGATATCATAAGGCCAGAGACCTGTGCTAGTTTTGTGGTGTTGACTGTTGTCTAGAAAACGAACTATCAATTTTCTCCTCATTTTTCGAGTAAATTTCATATACACGTGTTTTTTTTATAAGAAAATCATTATTTTGCCTGAGCCTCAATTTTCTTAACTTTTCCCCAAATTGAGCCTCAGATTTTCTTAAATTTTTCTTAACTTTTACTGAAATAAACTGGCGAGAGTAGTTTACACTATCGTTAATAATATTGTATACTTGAATTTGAATTCCATCTTTAACATTTTGAATGCAATATTGACGAAATACCGACTTTTTTGCCTATAAAAACACTATATTTTGGAAATTGAGCCTCGTGATTTTCTTACGATTTTCTTAAGATTTTAACGATTTGAGCCTCATTTTCTTATAAACTTTTCTTATAAAAAAAACGTGTAGTCGTATTTTATCCAATATTTCCTTTCATTATCATATTTCCTTGGACGCTTAAATTCATTGCCTTACTCATTTTAACATGGAATTTTATGCTTGATATTACTTCCATAAGCTTAGCATCAGGGATGTGCCGATGGTGGGAGCGTGGGGGGAGGAGCTTGCGCCCCATCAATATTTAAAATTTTTGCAAGAAAGTTGGTCAAGAGTTTGCCATGCTGCAAGAGAGTTGGCCACAGTATTTCGGTGACCTTTGTTTTTAGTAACAATAGTAGACCAATTGGTCAAAACGCCCCCCCCCCGCAACAGGAGGTGTCTCGGCACATCACTGCTTCTCATACCTCCCAGCTGTAATCATTCTGTTCTTCAATATCCATTTCTGTTGCTTTCATAAGTTGACCACTAAATGGCCCCATTTGCGTACCCTCCTTTATCCACATGGTTGAAAATACGCCGAACTTCTCACAAGGAATGCTGGAATGGTCAATTTCTACTTGTTCTGGTAATACAAGATGGCTGCTTTGCTGCAATATTTCTTCTAAAAAGGAATTTGACTGACTGTTGATATTTGCAGGCCGTCAGTTTAAGTTGATTAAATGACGAAAATATAGAACTTCGCTTTTCTTTCTTTGTTCATCCTTCCTATTATTCTTTCACCCAGAGGCAGACTGGCTAAATATTCCGGCCCCGGAACAGTTTTAATAAACCAGCTCATAAATTCTAGAAAACGCAAATCAGTGGGCAAAGGTATTGGAGGTTGCTGCAAACTTCTGATAAATCCAGAGCTTTAAAGTCAGTTCTTTCATGTATACATTGTGAAGCTCTTCATATTCAAGATCTAACTTTTTCTCCACTTAATGCAACCGGCCCTTCTGGCATTCACCCCAGTGACCCGACCGGTCAGTCTGCCCCTGTTTTCACTCATTCATTCATTCGTCCATTCATTCATCAGTTAGTTCCTTCATATTCTAATTCATCTTTTCATTCATTCTTATTGTTAGCCTCTTCATTTTTACCTTTTCCGTTCTTCATGCCTTTTTCCACCCATTTATTCATTAATTCTTTTATACTTTGGCATTTTTTACCATATTAGATTACATTATACTTTATATTTTTAAGTTTATTAGATCTTATCGTTTGTTTTTACCGTCATATTGCTGTAGGTTATTGCATTGTACGATGTCACGTTGTATTATACTATGTATTAGCTATTCGGTATGACATCGTTCTGATACACTCTCGTATATCAGTATAATCACCATGAAATCTTTGAATCAGGAAGAATTAGAAGCATTGTTAGTAGGGCTTTTTCACGTATACGTAGAGTAACTTATATTTACTAGCATCGAACAGTTTATGCATACATACATGCATACTACGTTCGTCCATGCTTATAGACGGTCAAATAATTACCACTAGGGGGGCAAATTGCCATAGGGCCTCATCAGAATGAGCTGACTTTAATAAGTAGATAAAGCTTCTTTAAGTCCATAATGGTTTGATGAAGAAATACGATTGAATTAGTTCTTTTTGCAGATTTTCAGCTTACATTATCTACTAATGTGATTTGCACTTGAACATTAAAGCACTCGGAAAATATTTAGACGATATGAATGAGATTTTCCGTGTTGATGTAGGACTTTTTGAGATGCTTTTTATGGCACAAGCAAACAGATATCTTGACAGTTAAGTATGATTGAGACGTATAGACGACTGAACTCGTGCAAAACTTACCAGCGTGGTTATTTTCAAATGAACCTGCACAGCATTCAAAGCTGGCCCTTCCGAGGTGCTTCTTCTTTCCATACAAGTAATTCTGTATCAAATCTGGTGAAATTTTCAAGCCTCGTTTTTCCATTGCTGAAGCCACCACTTGAGAAATTATCGCAGCCGCTTAGTTATTTAACCAAGATGAGAGAGACTTGTTTTATGCCGACACTGACAAACACAAATGGACCGACATAACCTCTACTTGTGTGAGCACCTCATCTTTTTCCGTTAATTGCAGTAATTTAATGTAGGTGAATGTTTGTACAAACCGATTAAGGTCGTGAAATAATGTATTCATCCATTCACCCCTCTTCAGTCGAAAACTTTGAGAATAAAGCTCACTATGTTGCATTTGGGTTTTGATGGAGCGAACCAACACCTGTTTCAATCCATTTGCTGCACATGCGCAATGAAGAGCAGATTGGAAACTTGACAGACAAGGCAACCTTGTGCTCGCTTAATTAGAAATTCATACACAAATGGCTTTTAAGTGGTCGACTGTTTCACGATTAAAAAAATGCACAGGTTATTGGAATATTTCGCCCAAACTATTTCAAACTGAACAAGTCATTATTTGTCAGAACATGGGCATTTCTGAACATTTAATTTCTGTCAGTCTATAAGGAAAATATATACTTATTAGACTATTATTACCACTAAATGAGAAAAACTGTTGCGCACTTGCTCATTTTGTCAAACTTCACGTAATGTTTTGCAGCAGTTCAGAAAGTATCTACCATGTGCATACTGATTTTTTCCAATGATTTCAAATTCAATATTGTAGTGACTTTTTATGTTTTTGTTATACGTAGCTTCCCTTCTAGTTTCTCTTTTCACCGTGAGTTTTTTCTAAACCATGATCTTTGCTTTTATTCATGGGTGGACTGGCAACTTTTCCTCCAGAGATACTGCTTACGAAGGGGGCCCGAATAAGGGATGGTCGTTTTTGTATGTGGTTGCCTTTTCAGATTCTTGTTTGCCTTCTCAAATAGACATCTGCCCTGGAGTTCTACAAGGATCTGCTCTATGCCCTTTGCTCTCTTTCATATCAGAAAGTAGCATCCCCAGTAGCTCCTTTGTACATTATGTGAAGAAGATAATTCTATTTTAGCAGGCAAGTTACATCATGTTTTTGTTGCATAGAAGTTTAAATTTCAAAGGAGTTGTTTTTGAAAATTGCAGAACTCATCTTCATGTTTAATTACTTAGGATACAGTATTATTGTACTGAGATTTTGAAATAGTTTGTATTTTTCTTCTTTGCTGTTTTTTTGTGTCATCATTTCCTTTTTAAGATTCACTTTAATCATTTTCTCCCTCAAGACCGATTCTTCATTGGTTAATTATACTCCTCATCTATGACCTGTTTCAACTCTGTGATTGTGTGAGATATTAAGCTTTCTTACTGAAGCAGTGAAGCAGCGATGTACTTTAATGCATTCAATAATATCGTACATAGATCCCAGATTTTACGACGTCTTCTGAATATAGGATTATGTCTTTGGCAGTGCAACAGTTATCCACTTACAATATCCATAGTAACAATTACATTTTATCGACTATCACTAACCGATAGGCCTTTCAGTAGCACATTACAGCCACGCGAAGCGTTATTGCAATTAGGCGTCAATGCGTTCATTCGATAAACGCTAATCGTAGTTGTTAGCTGGTTAACAATTACGCAGCAACCTTGCCTCGTGTTAAAGATTTGCTATAGGTATCCATGCCAACCGATTTGTGGTACATTGGTTTTATGAACTGGATAAAATGTATTTGTTATCTCATGCATTCGTCTACTTATATTTTGTCATCGTAAACGTCATAGAACGCAAACTATCTGCGCATTGGTTGATCTTAACACAAATAAGAACTGCCAATGAAACCTAGCCACCTTCATCTATTGTTATTATCATTAAAAATATCTCTGATGTTGGCTAAAATATGCAAATATAGCTAACGAGCTAATTAATGCCAACAAAGTAAAACGAGAAAAATTATTATACAATTTTTTTAAGAGAAAAAATATATAAACTGTACTCTATTGATAAAACATTGCGCTATCTGCAGATGGAAGTACTTCCTTTCCATGATTTTATTTTCTGTTTGAAATTAGTTAGTGTGACAGGGTCCTGAATTTCCTCCGGTAACGAGGCCCATAAATGATGACCTTTGTACTGAATATTTTCATTTCCATATTTTACTGTCTTGTTGGCTTTCATATTTTGTGTCTTCATCTTTCATCTTCCTATGAACTGAATGTTTTTTTATCGATGCTGTTTTCATATTAAGTACTGTGTTCTTGATTTTACTGATTTAATTGCCCTTTAACATCTGGTTTTGTTACTCATAAAGAACATTTGATGTGATTGTCACGGAAGCTCCTCGACGAAAACTTCATAGTTCTGTTTATTCGTCTTTACTAAAACAATTATATTTTGTAGTCTCAAAACACGGAATTTTCTAGCTTTTATTTGGCGAATGCCTTGTTTTGCAGTTCCCTGGAATTGTTGCACATGAAACTGAAGCTGTTGAGTGTGCTGTTGTTCAATCATACGAATGCAATGATTGGAGCAGTTGCATCGTTCAGATCCGCTCTCAATTGTATCCTTCTCAAACCAAAGACCAAGAATACCATGTTTAAAAATTAACCTTTCATATTCAGTAGGGCATCTATTGCACTAAATTATAAATTGTATATATTGTATTATATATTTTACTGCAACACGAAAAAGCGGCAAAATTCTTTTGGCATACTTAAAAGCTTTTTTCGTCCGACACTCGTCAGAGTATCAGACATCGGATAGTGACCGAAGGGTAAACCGAAATATATAGCTAGATGCAGTTACACGTGATCAGATCCTTCAAATTGGCCCCAAGCGTGTAACCGCATCTGGCTATATATTTCAGTTAACCTTTGGGTCACTATCCGACGTTTCATACTCTGACGAGTGTCGGATGAGAAAAGCTTTTGAGAATGTCAAAAGAATATTCCCGCTTTTTCATGCCGTATTAAAGTTCTGTAGTACCAACAGACTATTTACACATACATAAAAACATATATATATATATATATATATATATATATATATATATATATATATATATATATATATATATATATATATAT
>OLMO02000238.1:6421478-6431852 GCA_900291935.2 Cassiopea xamachana
TATATATATATATATATACATACCTATGTTATATTGTATATGTATGATGCATATCCTTGCATGTTCATCAAAGTTATTGCACCATAGTTGTTGCATCAATGATGCTGCGCCAAATTATTTGAATGGAAATTGGTACACCAAAGTTGTTGCACCAAACTAATTGTATTGGGTGGAGTTGCAGCACCAGGATTGCTCAGTCAACAATATTGCATCAGATACGAGACATTGTGCTTGATTGGTTCAGTGCATCTTTTAGCTGGTTCATCATGCCCTGTAGATCCTCAGGGTCAATTTTGATTTTTGAAACATACGTTGTAGTTTATGAATACGTATAGGAATAGGGCTTGTTTGACACATCAATATAAGTCATGTTCTTAAGCTATCATCATCATAACATGATGCGTAGTAATCCATATTCTTTTGTTTATGTTACGTTCTCTTCAAGACTCTACTCTATTGTAGTTCATTTATTCCTCAACTTCTGCTATTAGCTGTGTTAGAAGAATTCTCGCTTTTAAACAAACCCATAGAAAGTGTGAACGAAGATATATTGAAAGCCTGTAGTGGCATAGCTAGGTAAGAGAATTAGCAGTTTTTGATTGCATGTTCTAGTTTGATTATCTTGTTCAAAAGTCGACATTTGTTTTCGAACTAGAGTGCGAATGAGTTGGTTGGGGGTTAGTGAAAAGGTTTTGGGGCCTCTTCGAAGTCTATGTGGCCTTAGGAGCTGCCCTAACGCTATGTCGGTTACACCATTGTTGTCATGTTAAAGCTTTGACGTTTGCTATTGCTTGGAATGAGTTAAGAGAGCTGAAATTTCATGAACTTAGAGCTTGTCAAACTTTTGTGAAATTACTAACCGGAATTAGTTGATTAGCACTAGCTTTCTGGTTTCACCTATTATTGCAAACTACAGTTCACCATCTAGTTGACTGGAAAATTTGTAGATCGAGGCTGCATTAGATAAGATAAATAGCATTGTTTTGATATTTGACATCATCAAGTAAATTGCAATTTTCCCGTTCCAGGTTATACCAAGAAATTGCAAGTCACAAAGATGTCATTTCAGAGGTTTGTTTTTCCACACGCACTTTTGATATGCTTCATTTTGAAAAAGCGAGAAGTTATTTCGATTTAATGCTTAGCTCTACAAGTTCATCGAGGTTTTGAAAGGAAGACAATATAGGTAAAGCATCTGGTGCATCATTCTTTTATGATATTCAGTCTCAGATTCCAGGTAATTTTATATCCGAACTGCTATTGCAAAGGTGGGAACATTTGCTGACACTTGACACTCTCTTGCTGGGTGCTCTATCATGGTGCTCTATTTGGTGCTACTAATGATCACTAATTTTCGTGAACTCTTAACCTAGATGACCTACGCTCTTTGATTTTATTGATTAGTACTTCGTGGAGAACACAACGTGGCATTTCATTGCATCTTTACTTCTTTGCCACAGAATTCTATGCTGGTCATGGGAGTTCATCAAGCCTAGCTTTGGATGGGGAAGTCTCATTTTGTTCAGCATTTGGACCTATAATTCCGCACGTGCCATCCCCTCCGAGATGTTGGTTGGTTCATGCCGTGCTTAGGCTTCCTGGCCATCACATGCATTCTTCCTCCTTGTCTATTCTTCTTCCTTATGAGGCCTGCAAAGCTCGTATGACCCACTTGACCCATGTCATATTCATAATAGATGATAGAAAATCACATCAAATCAAGAAACTGCAATTATTCACCATTGTTTTTCTTCCATTTTAATTTACTTATGCATTGGTTTTTGAAACTGAGATGTAAGTGTTGAAGATCAGCAAAGTCTGCCACGGCAATGTAAACATTTGTCGGCGAAAGCCACGAAGCGGTGGAGATTTAACACTGTTTACAAAACTGGTGATTTAGCTGATACATTGAAGAAGGGTTCTGATGTGATTAAGACGTAAATTCATTACAAATTTGCTGTCCTGAAGATTAATATTCGCCATTGCTTGTTTAGTTCATTAACTATTTACAGTGGATGTAATTGATTTGCTCTTCATCATCATGACTTGGATTAATCCTTGACAATCTTGGCCTAATTCGGTCAGTTTTAACAAGGCCCTGGAAATGTTAATTCTATGAGCGAGGTAGCATAGTGGTTAGAGTGCATGCCTCCCATGCGGAAGGTCTACGGTTCGAGCCCGACTCGATGCCATGACTGAACGCTCGCTCGCTGTTCACCCAGCAGCAAATGGGTACCCAGTGGGAACACTGAGGAGATAAAGGCGGCGAGGAAAGGAACTGGCCACCCTACCTCTCATGCCGATGGCTCAGCATAGGTGTCCTCTTTAACAGGCACTCCCCTACGTACTAAAGTATACGGGACTACCTTTACTTTACTGCCCTCGCCAACGAGAGACTGCACATGGCTCTAACTTTTGTTGCTATTTATATTATTGAGCTAGTGATTTCAACGTAGAGTGAGTTGTGACAATTACAAGATTACTCATCATAGGTGGAAATTTAGCTCAGAATATTTGATATTGTGAGCGCGATATCAAATATCTCTTTTCAAACCATTAGTTGACAATAAATAGGCAGGAAATAGGCTTGCGATTTTCTTAAGGTTTTTGCCATTTGAGCCTCATTTTCTTATAAACTTTTTTCTTATAAATAAACGTGTGTTCAAGGTCTGAGCTCTCTTGCAGAAAGTGCTGCTAATGTTTTCCTAATTTTTTCCATGTTCCCGGCTTAACTTATCATAAAATAGCACAGGCTTGTTCGAAGCTCTAACATATAGATCTTAACCTTTATTCTGCTTTTCCCTTTTATGAGATTTTCTGGTTCTGGAACTCTATTCCTCCATAGAAAGATTTCAAATGGCTATTTTTTAGGTGCTATTTCACTATTCACATCCCTCCTTCATATCAACAGTTTGGGAAATCTTGGCACTCATTATTAACAATTTTTCTTCTACCATTTCCTTATTCGCTGAAGTTATACACACAAAGCTGCCAGGCGGCCTTGGCACGGATGTTATTTTGCCTCTGTAGATGTTCTTTTGAGATTATAAGGGTTCTCATTTGCATAGTTGTGCTTTTGACGAACCAAGCAAGAAATTTACTAGTCCACTCCAGTAATCCATTTTCTTTATCACAAATCTTTTTAGCTGATATGAATATGCATTTCCCTGTTAGAGCCCCTGCTGCTCCACATTTGTACAAACTTGTCTAGCTTGAGTTTTTTTTCCAGTTGAAGCTTGTCGGAAGCTTTGATCTTATCCGGAGAAATCGAATACACGTTTTTTTTTTATAAGAAAAAAGTTTATAAGAAAATGAGGCTCAAATCGTCAAAATCTTAAGAAAATCGTAAGAAAATCACGAAGCTCAAATTCCAAAATTAAGTGTTTTTATAGGCCAAAAATCGGAAATTTCGTCGTTATTGCATTCAAAATGTTAAAGATGAAATTCAAATTCAAGTATACAATAGTATTAACGAAAGTGTAAACCACTCTAGCCAGTTTATGTCAGCAAAAGTTAAGAAAAACTTAAGAAAATCTGAGGCTCAATTTCGGAAAAAGTTAAGAAAATTGAGGCTCAGGCAAAATAATGATTTTCTTATAAAAAAAAACGTGTATTTGAATGTAATGAGGAAAGGAGCAGATGGAACCAGTAGAGTTCTTTTAACTCACTCATTCAATGACGTTTTGACTCTGATTTACGAGTTAAAATGCCGAAGGATTTAATGGCCTACTTTGTATGTACAACTTTACTCATTTTGACTTGAGAGTTTGGTCTATGACACCTTTTTGCAAACAGATAGCCAAACTTTTCTAAGTTCAGAAATCCGAGTTCAGGGTACTTTAGGCTTTGTCAATGAAGGTTAGATCTGCCTCTGATCCAATTCTAACGAGTAATGAATCTTTTTTACGAACTTAACAGGTATTGAAATATCAATTGGGCTACGTGTAGTAAACTCTATGCTCTTGTGGATCAGTGTAAGACTTGACAATAAACTAAACTTCTCGTTGGATATATAATAGCATTAAATCAACCCAATATTTACAGTAATTACATAAATCTTGTTCTATTTTGAAACTCTTAACTTAAACTCGTAACGTTACACTACTGGCTGTGTACTCTTAATCTCAACTCATAACTCTTAACTATAAACTGTGAACTGTAAAGCGAATGCTAAGCTTGATATACGACTAATTGCGGAGGAGTGCTACACGTGACGCGGTATCCAACACTACGTACCCGAGTCTTCGAAGAGTTCGGAATACCACCAGAGTGTCAGAAACGTGAACCAAAAATTACAATGGACTTTGGTCGACATTTATGTATATCAATTTAACAAGCACCACTTTGAAAGCGTTGCTCAATGAGAATTGTGTGATTAAGGAAACTGTCGTAAAAGAAAGTAAAAATTGTAATGAAAAAAGCTTGAGGAAAAGTGGCCATTTTGGATAGAAGATGATCTACTGTCACGAAAAGGTTGAACATAAACGAAGCAGTTGGAAGAACTTCTCTGTAGAAAAGTGTCATATCGTGATGTTACCAATTCAGGGAGCATGCAATCAGAATCTCTTCAGCAATGACTTTGCCATTTTTGCTTTGTCATTTCTACCATATTAGATTAATATTTGTTTGGAATAACTAGGGGGGCTCGAGCCCCCCAAATAAGGAAAAATAAAACTAGGGTGCTGAGATCCCCTGAGCCCTCCCAGCTCTCTTGGGTACGATCTCTTGGGCAAACAATAGCTGCCGCTGCCTTGATATTTTGCTTTAAAACCTAGCATTGTGCCGAAAAGTTTGAGCTGTCGCAAATTTTGCAAGACTGCTGCAAGCGCTGAAAGGTTTGAATTGTGCCGAACTGTTGCAAATCTTTCAAATATGAGTTCTGGGATAGTTTTCCAAAGCAAGTTGCTTTTGCGAGCGAATTACCCTATGATTCAGTGTTGTTTGATACCCTTTTTAGGCAATGTCAGAATGGTTTTATAGCCTCTGTAGGCAGTGAGGTACTTTTAGGCTAACTCCTACTTGCTGATGTGGAGCTTCACCGTTCAGGAAACTTTACAGAGGAAGCACAGGTCACTGTAGCAATTTGGCTCCTCATATTCTACATAGCCATAAGAGATATGGCAAGACGATTGCGAAATTGTCACTACATGTTACCAAGTACAGACATTGTGTTGAGTCAAATACCTTTTATTAGTAATTATGCCTATTTGAAAACCTCACTGATGGTGGTTTTAGAGACTAGTACTGCTGTAAAAGATGGTTTTTAAGCCATTTAACTATAACATGATATCTGTTGTAAATAAGCTAGCTGTATTGATTTTGCATAAGCAAAGTTTGGGTGAGAGTTTTGGGTAAACTTCGACATTGTAATGTATTCCTAACTTACTTTTTTCTATCAAATTCATGCTTTCACAATATAGTCAAAGTTCTCGTGTTCTATTCATTCAGTTTGTGCGATATTTCATCGCCGATTACCTCGCTATGGTCAAGTCCTGCACCATTCAAAAGGACTATCAGGTAATGCCAGTATTTTGCCTTTTGTTTCAACTGGTAGTTTAGAAATTATCTCTTAATCTGGAAAAGAAGAATTCATTTTCACCTGCATCATGTTTTTTGCTCTGGATCTTTTCCCGTTACGCCCGTGACTTGACCTGAGATTATATGTCGTTTCCCACTTGAATCGGCTACTCTTAGTTCACTGTGGGCCCTCCCCCCGCTCCCCACGAACAGGTACTGTGCAGAACTGTAGCGCGTGCCATTGAAGTTTCTTTTCGCTGAAGGGGCCTGGTTGGAAATTGTGCCACAGATCATTGACTTCTTGTCCAATTCTGGGTCTCTGTGACATTGAATCGCTACCGACCTAAGAAGAGCTGTCCCGCTTTGGCAGCTCGCTACCTCGAGGAAGTCTCCTTACATTGGCTGGCCTGTACCAATATCACTTCATCAACAGTGTTTTCGTCACAATCGTTCTCCATCTTCATCATCATCATCGTCACAATAGACACACCGAAGCCGGTGGGGGCTGAGGGTTAATCCCCCTCCCCCCGATTTTCTGCTAATGTACAGTATGATATCTGGATTGTGGACGCTTGCAAGGGCGAATCATTGGTTAGATAGTGGGAAATTTCATTACGTGGTGGGGGAACTTCCCCACTATTTTGCATGGTTAGAGATCCTCTGCTATTAAATGTATTCTACTTAACTTGCTAGTGTTGTAGTTTGTAGTTGTGAGGGAGCACATATTGTATTCCTTGTGTAGTTGATGAATTATTAGAGTCTTTGCATACACACATAGAGACCAAGCATAGTTTTTTCGCCTGCCGTCATTTTTGGCTAAACTTCAATATTTTATTGTATTTACAGTCTAGTGCGCTATAATAGTTTATCTGTTTTTTCAATGAAAATTAAGCTTTATACTCTTTTTTCCACAGAAACACCTCTCTTCTGGCATCTACTGCTTAATGGATATTTGCCCAGTTCAGGACTTTTCTTATCTCTATGCTGTTCTACCACAAGAAGAAAGAGAGTTGCTGAAAGACCTCCACGCTTCGTTCACGAAACACCACAAATTCCAAGGAAATGCATGAGCATTGAGCATTGGAATAGTCTTATAGTGCAAACGGTTTACTTTCTCTGAAAAAATGTGTACAAAAATGCTTACTTTTATAAATAAATGTTTGCGTGCAAAAAGTTATTTGAAATAATCAGTGAGTGTTCTTTGTTCTTTGATTTCTTTATCTTTTCCGCATTCCTTTACTTCATACCCAGATTGGGTTTTAGCATTCTTATGCTTTAGATCCAAATTGAATGACAGAAGTAGCTATACTTTTGGGGTATAAATTTTTTTCAACATTTCAACTTCAAGTATTAATAAATATAAGGAATTGGGAAAGTAAGTTTCTCGATTTTTCTCAAAAATTCTTCCACCTCTGTCAGAGTGGCCAACAAACCCTGGAAGACCCTGAAAAACCCTGGATTTTGTTTGCCCCTGGAAAAATACCCTGGAAAACCCTGAAGCTACAACCCACCCTTGAAAACTTATGTTCTGAAGCAGATTTTCCACGCATCAATTTTTCGCCTTGCAGTGCTGTTGCATTTTTTATTCCTGTAACGCAAGGGAGGAGGGTCTATGAGGTTATTGGTGGGTAAAGACAGCGTATCATTTGTCGTGTGGTAAGCAGCCTCTTCTTCCAACAACAAGTAATGCGCAGAATGAAAGGTGGATTGGTGCAGGCGGAAGATCTATACGTGATAATTATATATTTCGAAAGCATAGTCAAAAATTCCCTGGTAAACACCTGAAATTTTGCAAAAAGTCCCCTGGAAAAGAATTTCAATTCACTGTTGGCCACCCTGTCTGTGCCAAGCATTAAAAATGAGAGCTCCCTTACAGGAAAGTTTTTTGACCCGGTACTGAATTTTTTTCAATTTTCACGTTTGGTCGAATGTGCTGTTATCTGTCTATAAAATTCTTTCAAGTTGTTAATACCGGAGCCTAGAGTTCTTAGGTAGAGAGAGACGAAAGAGCACACTATCTGTAGTTCGCTAGATTTCAACAGAATTCCCACAATGCATACATCAAGTATCAATTGAGCAGCAACAGCACATTTGAACAATGACAAATTTAACAATTATAACAAAGTTATGAAAGGGTGGTTTCCTGTGATCTAAATAGCGTGATTCTTAGAAGATTTCCGGAACAACTATATAGAAAAGGTGTACCTCTTTGGAAGGAAAGACGTTTTCCTGAAATCTTAAGCACGATTCGTAAATATTTTATATTTTAGTAGGATTTTCTGAAAGTTGTTCAGCTCACGTAGCTGTTCGTGCTGATTTCAAGCTCAAAGTTTACAAGATTAACAAAGGCCAGCTATTCCGCTTAAGCCAGTTGATTCTAGAAAAGCTAAGAAAATATTAAAATTTAATAAAAACCCATTTATGTAGCCATTGAGCACTATACTTCAGGCACATAATACCAAAGAAACTTGCTAAAAGCTCTTTGCATATACTAGACATGAATATCTTATTTAGCATTAGCTTGCCCCCCCCAATTTCAAAATCGATGCGCAGCCCCTGTAATAGTCGCGGTCCTGATCCCCTCCCTACTCCGCTGCGACATCACTTGGAAGCCCTGCGCTGCCTTTCCCGAGATGCAATGGTGGCTGAACTGGCGCCATAATTCAACGGCGGAAGCTTTGGACATTTACAAATTTTTATTACTCGAATTTCTTTATGTAATGTGCGAATGTTTTGAATTATATGAACTATCCTAGTTAATGAGCTAACTACTTTTGATTGAAAATGGTACATCGAAAAAAGCCATAAACTAGTAATGGCAGGTGGAAAATTCGACACACCTTCATCGTTTGGCCTAGGCTGTCTGGTACTGTATTATTGTGAGAGCATTTTGCAGAGAGCATCGAGAAAACAGGACCAACACAAAATTTTTTGCCTCTTGTAATTCTACTACTGCATATAGAATAAAATGGAAGTGAAAAGTGGTAGTAAACCTCCAAAAAGTCTATCAAAGCAGAAATCTTGTGGACAACTGCTTCACCATGGAAAATACGACATTGTTAATAGATGCAATCGTGGCTGCGTAACCCCAAATCCAAAAACAACAAAACATCGTGACGTTCAGAGATCAGAATCTGCAACTTCTAAACTCGAATTGAAAAGGCCCTTGAAGTGTAGCAGCACTGAAAATTCGAAATCTAAATCAAGATCTAATCTTAGGAAAACTCCTAGATCATGCAAAGGTGTACTTGTGGGGAACACCCCACGAAGCACTCCTGTTGGTACCAAAAGTCCAATTGGGACTCATAAAGGAAAAATAAAGAGAGACTCTGAGAAAGATAGTATAAGGCCGAAGAAGCGACTGGCTATTGCATACAGTGAAGAGGATGCATATAGGCAGTATGATGCTGAGAAAGACCATAAACTTGATGGTTTCAAATATAACCTTGGAGGAAGTGGGTTAATTCCAATTGCAGAAGTAAAGCCACTTCCAGTTGTAAACAAAATGAGAATTGATAGTAAATGTGATGGCAGTGATAGTGAAATGATTGATGGTGTTTCTGTAGCTAACCATAAAGCAGACAGAAGTCATTTGCACCACTCACATCACGAAGGAAGTGTACACCTTGCTAAAAGCATCGATTCGGGAGATTTTTCAGTGTATGTTGCTGTCAGAGTTAGACCATTAAACAAAAGGTATGACACAAATTAGAGCAGATGAATCTCTGCATCTAATTAGATTAAGTAGACACTATGCCTTTATCACAATTTATCATGTTATGCTAGTGATTCCAGAGCTTGTTCATTCCACCTTATGTAAAAAACAGGGAGGTATTTTTAGTTGTATTTTTTGTTGCACTCATGGTAGTATTGCTTCATTGTTTATTCTTACAGAGAGGAACAAAACAGAGACATCCATCATGCTGTGGAGGTCTATGGTGAAGCAATTCATGTTACTGAAAGCAATGGAAATATTCACAGATTCACATATGATATGGCATTTTCATCAGTAAACTTGCAGCACCCTTTTTATGCTAGTCAAGCAAAAGTGTATGCTGCATCTGCTCAGCCACTTTTGGATGGAGTACTAAAAGGATACAACACATGTCTTTTTGCCTATGGCCAGGTGCCTATTATACATATTTGTTAACTAGTGTTATTCCTTATTGCATATAGACATACATGATATTTTCTTTATTCTATATATAAATCATTTAATATTTTGTGTTTAATTACCAAATCAGATACTTATTCTAACTTTAGAAACATGAAAATTCATTGAGAAACCTTTGATTAGAGACATAATGCTCAGAATGTAATGTTCATTTGTTGAGAAACTTGACACATGTTACTTCCATCCTTTAGACTGGCTCAGGGAAGTCATACACGTATGTATAATCAATATTATGCCTGATGTGAATTCTCCCTATCCTTTGACTTCTGCTGTACATGCAGCATGCATGGTCACTTGACATTACAATCACATTCTATATACCAGACTCAATTTTTAATCCCTCTTAAATATTTTAGCAATCTGAGCAGGGAATTAGGAACCCATAAGTATTAAAAAGTACTCTTGTATTTCCTTGGGTCTGTGTTGCTAGGAGTTTGGTTCTTTTTAAGTTCCTCTTCAACCTTGCCATATTTTGAAATAATTGCTAAAATATAAAAATAATTTAAGAAGTAAGCTCAGTAGACAATGCAGAGTAACAAAGCAAAACTTTTATTACATGTAGGTAAAGATTGAAAAGAAATCAGTTACTGCATACGTACACATATTGATATATATGAATGTATATACATATATATGTATGTATGTATGTATGTATGTGTATATATATATATTTATATATATAT
>OLMO02000238.1:6458866-6472318 GCA_900291935.2 Cassiopea xamachana
ACTCGACTTGAATTGCAATTATCAGACTGCTCACTCTTCTCTTTGTAGCTCCAGCGGAACCTCGTAAGAAATGAGATTCGTTCTGCTATGGCCTCAGCTAACGGAGAAAGTACGTGCGTTTGACACTTGATTGTATGCAGATAAGAATATAATTTAATTTTCGAGTTTGCTAGCACGACATCCAATGTGAAGCAAGTTTCCTTCTTTAGTTGTCAATATTACTGTACATTTTTTTAATTGTATCTTTAGCTTTTAGTTTAGTTCTATGCCTTTTATGGAATTTTGCTCCCCGGGGTAGCATCGTTGTAGTTTAATAAGACGTTTGTGTAGTTATTGTTTGTAGGTAAGGCAAACTTTCAGTAGTTGTGAGATCAGTCTTACTTTTGGCATGCCTGTTCATTTGCTCTGAAGCACGTGTAGTGTGAAAGGCTCAATTCTTTAAGACTGACATGGCCTCACTTCTACTTGAGAGCATTATCAAATATTCAATGAAAATAAATAGAGTATTTATTTCCAAGTAGGAAATTTTAATAGCTTTTATGATTCTCGATTAGAGCACAAAAAGTGCTTGGTAGCACGTGAAGTAAAACATACATGGATTGGTAACAAATTTGTAACTACAGTAAACAGCTACTTCTTCTTTCTAATATTTGACAAAATCTACTGCTGGTTGTTGAACGTTTTATAGGATAGGACACCCCCGGCAGATGAACCGGTGTTTACTTTTTGTCCTCTGAGATTTCTGTTATGTTAAATTTCCGATGTAAAACAATTGTTTTATATTCTCAAATCTGTTTTCTGTTTTTAGAAACTACCGGTAAAAAGGATCTTTTAAAGATTGCTTTGCTACTTAGAGAAGCAAATAAGATCAGCGAGAAGCTTAAGAAAAACATCGTAAGTATTTCTTTATTCTCTAGCCAATCAAGAATCATTTAATCGCCATCTTGGATATAGTTTCGGCCCATTTGGCATCTTTGTGCAGCTGCAGCTGTTGAAAACGAGGTGTTCAAGATAATGCTAGAATTGGGCACAACTTGCTTGTCATATTTTACAGGAATCTATTTATTGTGGGGTGTTTTCAAAGACTTTGATTAGTGAAGAACAAACTTCCACTATTGAACAATGGGACTTAGATAACATTTTCTATTCATATTAAATAGATGTTTGCTCGCTTTCTCGTTATTTTTCGTTTTGTGTGTGGTTTTGAATCAAATAAAAAATTCAAAAATAATAACCTGTTTACTTCATCCTTTCTTTTTGTTTTGCTGAAGAATGCAATACTATTCTTTCCTAATCTTTATGTACAAAATGTGAACAAATTATTGGTTTTACGATTACCTGGCCTTTTCAAAAAGTGACTCTCATCATTGAAGTTTCCATTAGCATAAAGTGCAACAAAATTTACCTACATCTTATAACCATACTGTTCTTTTACTTCTAGATGTATTATTATGAACATTCATTTTTTTATTATTGTTTTCATCTTTTGTCTATCTTAAAAATTGTTAAACTAGTCTCTTGCAAAAGTTTTCATGTTGCTTTGCAGACGTTTAGCAGAGATGATATTCTTGATGATAACGAGGTATGGGAGCTTAAACTGTTATAATTGGCTGTATATAATTGACCTTCTTCAACATTCCCATCAGTCAGTTCGGACTTATTCTCCACTTGAATGCCGAAATTTGTCATCCAATGCCAGGCTTTGAGCAAAAACTTGTATATGAACAGTTGCCTCGTAACAAATGAGTCCTGGGAGGAGACTCAGGGAGATCAGCCCCCTTCTCTAAAATTTTTTGATAGTGTTGAGAGGCATAGCCTCGAAATATCCATGTTTTTCTTACCTCTTATTGAGTAAACAGTCCATCACTACAGCTACAGGACATTCAGGCTGTGTTCAAGCTGCATTTATTCATGAATTGCGTCGTCACTATTTAAGTTGTGGTCAACTGCAATTTTTAAAGGTATGGTCGGGAAGAGCCCCCCATCCTAGGGTTTTAGGATGACACCACTGGTTGTAAGCAAGCAGCTGTTTTGGCATTTGTACCTCCATTGTATACTGCATGTGACTTACTTGACTTACTGCTGTATCGCTGGAGGAGCAAAGGCTCCTTCTGCCTCAGCTGCCTGCACCACCTTGTTTATGAGGTTGCGCCACTCTACACGATTCTGTGCTGTTGTTCTAAGCTTTTCCAAGTCTTGTTGGTTTTCGTATTTCTGGAGCTTATCTAGATCTTTGGAAAGGGTGCTTGGTAGGGTGGTTCTTTCTTTTCCTCTGAAATTCTCGTCTGATTTGTTTCTATCGAAGTAGTATTTCATTGTTTGGTTGGCTGGGATGTTCATGTCTCTTCTTAATATGTGGCCGAAAAGTTTCCATCTTGCTTTTAGGATTGTGATAGACAGTGGTATTTCGTTGCACGTTTCATATAGCTTCTGGTTGGTAATGATGGTTGGGTATTTTATGCGTAGGATCTTGGGCAGTTGTCTACGGTGGAATGAATTTCGTTGGTCTTCTTGATGTTTTGTTAGACCCCATGTGCCACAGTTGTATAATAGTATAGATTTTATAAGGCTTTTATATAGCTTTAATTTGGTGTCTTTTCTTATTTTATCTTTGCGGATCCAGATTGCATTTAGTTTTGAGAGTGCAGTGGTGGAAAGTGCTCTTCTTCTCTCGATGTCTTTGTCTTCTCCTATACTGCATATAGACCTCCTATTATATACTGGATATGAACCCCTATTATATGCTGCATATACACCCCTATTATACACTGCATGTAGACCCCCTATTACCCACCGTATATTACCTTTTAGTTTTTAGGAAAGACCTCTTGTAAGTTGATGTTTGCCATTCGTTCCATTATAAACTCGCTATTTTTGCGATTGCAGGTGGAAATACGCATAAGATTGAATGATACGAAGAATGGACGCACCACTTTATGGTCTTTAGAGAAATTTGAACTTATGGTTGGGAGAATGAGGGACTTGTATCAGGTAATTGTAAAGTAACCTGTTGTTTCCCTTTTAGTGCCAATTTGTGATGCGCTTGTAGCTCTCTAAGTACATCTGCAGCGCAGCTTGAAGTTTCCATTACGAACCCAGTTGTATCACCTACCATCATCCTTGATCTTTGCTGTTAGATGTACCCAATGAAACACTGCATCTGCTCTGCTCAGGTCTCTCTGGGGGCCACACTGCATTCGAAACCCTTTTTGCGCCAGGTCTTTGGGGAGCACGAACCTTTAAAAATACTCGCTAATCGTAATTTGGTGAGTTTTGGCGAGTTTTATCAGCGTGTACGCTAATTTTGCCAAAGTTTTACAAGCTCAAATGGCAAGCTATTTTTCTAGAGAGGTTTTGGCTAGAATCTGTGGCGAGCAAAAATCCCAGAATGCGTACTGGTTGCGTTGAGATGTGACTATTGCAGTCTCTAATAGAGAGGAGATCTTATGAGGAATTTTACTGGTGGGGCATTGAAACACAGGGGCGTCTAAGCCGGAGTTGTGGTGGGGACAGTCACGCCCTGAAGTAGTAATTTAACAGCAAACTCCAATTAAGGGTAAACAGGGAATTTCCCCCACTGTTTTGTATACTAGAGAATCCCTTGATATTAAACTAGCTAATTTGTGACCATCTCTTGCAGGCTAACGGCAGACTAGACGAAGGAGAGGAAGACCCATTTTATGAAGCAATGGATGAATGGATGGATGACTTTGTTCTCGATTCTCCAACCATTCCAGAGTCTAGGTAATACATAGTACTTTACAGTGCCATCAGTTGTAATTTATCTTCCTTTTGTAGAGTGTGCAACATTCGTGTCTGCTTAGTTATCACCTCCTGGTATTGCGGATTTCGCACGATGAATTTTTATGCACGACATAATTTTTTTAATCAATTTGGAGCAATAATATAAACCATGTATGATTTGATTTTCTACTCTTCTTTCCAAAATAATTTGCAAAACATTTCCCGGAAGTCCTCAAATTAGCCCCACCGGGGGTTTATTTGTTTTTTGGATTTTTACATGGGAGCTTTTTCGAGGAGGGGGCTTAAAGAATTTTCCTGGTAGTTGGTCATATTCCAGTTGAAATCTTTCTACAAATAAACTGTTTCTTTGATGCTACACATACAAGCAATAGGATGTTTTTCAAATAACAGGCAAATTTTCGTTACGTAATGACTGTTTTTTCTTTCTTAGCACTAAAAGCACTAACAGGCTCTCAAATAGGCACAGTGACATGCTTGAGTGGGGGCTTATTAACAGTTTGTAGCTCTTGGGTGGGGCTTCTTCGAGAGGGGCCAATTCTAGGATTTACGGTAATGATCAGCCCTATATAGAATCTGTCAGCTGGTGCCCATTATGGGAATGAACAGCACCAATAAAGTGTTTAGATAGGCTAGAATGGCCAGCTGCAAGTCAAAATGAAAAAGTCGAGAACATTGAATGTAAGGTATACGTATGCACAACCACTATTCTGTGGCACAAAATTTCCATGAACATAGGAATATACAAGTGGCTTTCGGCTCAATGTATTCACTAGTTTTCTCCTTGGATTATATTTCATAATAATAGCTGCTGGTGTTTGTGTAACATAGATGTAATAATTGTTTTTGTGTAAATGCAGCCTCAACTCGTCGCGGATGTCAATTGGCCGAAGACAGTCCTTAAATCATTCTCTGCACTTATTAACAAATTTGAATGCTTCACTATCGGAGGTTAGTATGTTGCTATTATGTGGTAACCCCATGCATTGAAATGCGATTGTTTTTCATTAATGGGGCAGAATGTATGTTAAAACTTTACAATCATGCAGATACATCAGCCCTGTTCCACCACGAGTTTCAATTTTGACTTCAAGCACTTTAGGTCTGTATTATAGTTTTGCAGCATAAACAAAAGGTAGCACTATTTCTACAATCATTAGAGCATGAGCTTTCGTTAAATGCTAAGTTTATCGGTATAATCGTAGAAATTCTGGGGTACTTTAAAAGTTGAAAGTTGGATTCTGTGCTAGACTGAGCACATGGCGAAGAATGATAGTACTCTTAAAACGCGAAAGTAGCTGAGAAAATATTTACTAATGTTAAGTTTTTTTATGATTCTCAAGGTTAACTCTTTAACAAGAGACCTTCTAGGCCTGAATGATGTTGTGTTCTTGAGAATGAAAGTAAACTTCCGCTGACGATTGGGGCTTCATTAACGTCATTTGGATGGCACTTTTTGTTGTATAGACTTTCATATGTCATAGTACGCCCTCAGAGATTCTCATCCGCTTGATTTGCCTTCAGATTCTACAAATATGTTTTGTCCAAGCCTCTCTATCATTTACTAATCTCATCGTGGGATAATCTTGTCGGTTATAAATTCCCTTTCAACCCATGAAGTTTCTGTCAGGCCATGGAATGCAGCATCAATGTCGTCAGTCATGAGGCTCTGGAGATCAACTAGATTGCCTTAACATTTGCAGTGCTGCTCAGGAGAGTTCTGAAATGTCCCATTCATCTTTAAATGAAAGCTTGATTTTCCTTTAAGAGCTCACTTGATCTTCCTCTACGAGCTCAATAGTTAACAGAGAATAGCTACAATCCCGGCCAAAATAGTTAGAACACTTCGAAGATTTCCACGCTTTTTCTCTCCTGATCCACCCCTCCCCCCGGTACAATGTTAAATTATGAAGAATATTTGCCACTTTTGGGGTACCCCGGACTATGGAACTTTAGATCTGTCCTTCCTACCCACAAATCAACATTGTTTTGGGGGGAAAGGGGAAAGGGAGGCGAAAGCTCGAGGGTTTGCCAGAGTCACTAAAATAGTTATAAAGCTTGTCTAGAAGGTAACTTTTTGCTAGCGTTTCAACTAATTTTGGCCAGGATTGTACGTTGAAACTACGAGACTGTTCACAAACAGTGCTAATGGTAATGAACATAATAAAGTTCTTATTCAACCTCATTATCTTCCCACTTCTACCATTCATCCTGCATGCTTCAAGTAATAAATTGTATGCCTCTATATACAAATGCAGTCCTCCTGCATATAGAAATAAAATATACCATTCCAATTAAATGCATACATTTTTGTATGTTTTTAATTGGAATGAGCATACCCTTAGTAGAGTTTTTCATGTTCTGTTTTGTTGTAGCTTTCCAAAAGAAGGAAGTCATCCTTCGCTTTCAATGGAGTTCAAGGTAGGACCGCTAGAGTATAGTTTTTACAACTATGGTTTAAGACACTTACGTTAAGCCGTAGATATTTTCATCCCAAAATGAAATGAAATAGTTCTTGATAACGCGAATAAGCTGGGAATTGCTAGTTGAAGTGATGAAAAGCAACTTGCAGCACACTATAAAGTACTTCATGTAACAAATATTTCCAATAGTATGTAATATTTCGCTTTTCTTTTTATCATCTAGCAGGACCAGAAGGGCGCCAAGAACACCTCGTTACTCTTTCAGCTGTTTACGATGCAGTAAATCTCAATTCATCTGATGACATAGGTGAATATTTCTTTTATCGTGTACCTGTTAGACATTTTACCAGAGTGATGGCCCAGTGGTAGAGCGTCTGCCTCACAACCAGTAGGTCGTGGGTTCGAGCCCCGGCCGAGTCATACCAAAGACTTTAAAAATGGTACTCACTGCCTTCTCGTCTGGCGCTCGACATATGAGAATGGAGTGGAGAAGTTAAACTCGCGGAGCTACCAGTGGACCAGCCCCCCGCTGTAGCCTTCACTGCATTCGCAGATGCGTGGCCTAGGGCTATAGAAACGGATATAGGCGCCGCCCTATGCACCATTGGGCGCGGGAAAGGACTCTGACTTTTTTGTTAGAAATATTAGCAGTGAACTTGTTTTATGTCATGTCTTGCCTTTTTATGCTGCAGTTCCCATAGTTTACTTGTCCTTTAATATCAAAAGCAATTCGGATGCTACAGTTCACAAATACAAGATGCAACTACTTGACTAAGTTAACATTTAGTGCTACTTTTGAGGCACCCAGTATCCTTCCAGGAAAACCAGCTTTCCTCCAAGAAAACCACCCACCTTCCAGGAAAACTAACTTCCTTCAGAGAAGACCAACTTCCCATCTTTCGCGAACTAAAGTTGCAATTAATTTTGAACTCCAGTGCATGAAAATAGTATAAATGGAGGCCCAGAGTATTCATATTGAACATGAAAGGTTCTTTTTGTTCTTCAAAGATTATGTGACCTTTTTAGATTAAGTTTTACTGTTTTCAAAATTCTATTAGAGGTCCAACCATTTTTCTGTATTTTGCAAATCAATGATTAGCTATTTTTGGAAGCCGTAGGTGGTCCTGTTTGTAAACAATTATTGACAATATTGCGAAAAATTTACGACAAGATGGAGATTCTAAGTAAAGGAGGAATGTCTTGTACCAGGAAGAAGCATTTGCTGGATGTTGCGGTTTTATTGACCGGTCTAAAAGAGTGCGTCAAAACATGGGAGAAGATGCAAGGTGCTGTGAAGCATTCTTCAGTAGTCAAAACTGAAATGCAATGCTTAAATGACAGCATCAAAAATTTGATTTTGAGATTCAAGTTCCATTTCCAGGTAAGATTGGTATAAAAATATACGAAAACTGAATTGTTGTTATTCCCCGTATTAATCCAGAAAGTACACTTTTGATGCATCAGAAGTGAACTTTTTGGATTATGGGAAAAAGGGGGTTTGTGGAAACATGGGAACATAAGCAAGATTTTTAGGAAACTAGAGATCAAAGTAGAGTCTAGAGAACAACTCGACACTTCCTTTTAGGGAGCATTTAAAAAATTTTGGGAATAAGGGAGATTTTGGATATTTTCAAGGGAGCATAGAAACATGCCCACCTGGGAGGCTCGCTTCTTAAGGCGCAATATCTTGGTTTTTTATCGTGCGTTTCGTCTATCAGATGTAAGCCTTAACCATTGTCACTGGCATATTTATTGTAAGATATCATATATTCTCATTACTCGCTTTGTAGTGTACCATCACCGATGTTGCCCTATCCGGCGAAACGCTTCTAGGTAAACAAAATTGCTTTACCTTCAAGCGTCTGCCTCTCCCTCCCTCTCTCTCCCTCCCTCTTTCTCCCTCCCTCTTTCTCCCTCCCTCATTCTCCCTTCTTCCCTCTCTCTCATACATACAAAGGACTGAAATATACTCCTATTACCTACATAGCCCCTGCCTCAAATTCAGCCTACTGAGGATATTTCTGACGCATTAATGAAAGTTTTGTCATGCGCCGGAAAATTGTCGCTGGTTGCAATGGACTATATCGAAAGACAAGCAGATTCCCTTTTGTGTCCGACGCAGGTAAGGTGTTTTTCTTATTTCTTAGTAAGAAATCCTTGCATGCCTTTTGAATATCGGTTAGTTTATTAGAAACTTCACAATATTTGGTAGAGCAACAGATAACAAAGAAAAGTTACGTGGAGTGGATTAGTTTTCATTTCTTAGTCGAACAATTGTTTATGGAGCAAAACGGTCTCCTTGAGGGAGGTCACTGAAATTGACATTTTTATGAAGGTCAGAAAGGAAAATATTTTTTGTCATTTCTTCGCGTTTGATACTTAAACTGACAGGATTATTGAATATAATTTGTTTAAGCTATTCTTGAAATCTACTATACGCCCGTTGAGCTACCAAGGAAACCTATCAGACCTCAAGAATGGATGGCATATAGTCAATAGCATAAGCATATGTCATCCATTTCTGAGATCAAAGAGGTTTCCATGGTAGTTCGATGGGCCTATGGATGGCATTGTTGCTTGAGCTATTTGTCAACAGTTTCTTGTCAGATGAGATGAAATCTACCACCCCTTTGCTTTCTGTCTTATTGATGCATTTACATTAGCTGTCAAAATTTTAGCAAATTAAATTTTCGAACGCAATGATTTCGGATATTCCAACAGGTTCTAATATATTGAAGGCTTGGTGTGTATCACAGAACGGACTCGAAAAGTCTAAGCCGTAAATCTTTTTCGGAAAATTACGTCATCCGATCATTTTGGGAATTAATGTATGTTGATCATATTCGGAACACACCCTAGAGAGAAGAACACCTACTATTGTATTTTATGCTATTCTATTGTATTCTATTCCATTGTATTCTATTGTATTTTCATTCTATTGTATTTTTGTTCTATTGCATTGTTATTCCATTGTATTGTTTTTCTATTGTATTTTCTTCTACTGTATTTTATAGGAATTTCTATTGTACCGATCGTTTGTGCAAGGACAACAGGACATGTGGTCAACAATCGTTAGAAACTGGTCTGATGAAATCGACATTCTACTACAAAAACTGCGAAATCTTCAATTAACGTGCAAAGAAAATGTAGGCTGCATTTCTTTTTGTCTTGTTGCCGTATATGCCAAAATTAAATCCATTCCTGCATGCATCTTTGAAATGCCTGGAATCAGTCTTTCAATTACCCATTGTGGATCCTGTTTTCTTACCAACTACCTTCTGCGATGGTGACTTCGACTTTTCGTTGTATTTTCCCATCAAACTGCAGCCACAATATAGCCAATGTTGCATAAAAAACGCTCAGGAAAGCTGTTTTAATTCACTTTATTCCCCTTGCTATTTTCCAAATGACTCCAATTGCTTTCTAAAACCTTTTTCAATTCTGTATTTTATTTTCAGATTGACCTTGATTTGGATCACATAGTGAATTTGCTTAATTCCTCAATGACAATGTTTGCCTGTATCAAAGAGTTCTTCGTAAGTTCCGTATCTTTCATCTCTTCGTAGATTCCTCGTCCCTTTCTCTATTATGTCTATATCATAAAACATTATTATATCATTATTATTACATTATAAATGCGAGACATTATTTTATCAAATACCACACAATTCACTCCCGATTACCCTTTGAGGTGTTTTTGTAACCACATTTAAAGATATTTAGCATATATGTATATATGGTTCAAAAATTTATTCCGCTTCACACGTTTCCTTCAACAAGAATCTCGATCGAAGTGTTTGATATTGAAGACAAATTAATTTTGAATCTAGCTTCCCTCCCGTGTGTCTTCCCATGCTTATCTTTATGGGCAGCTCAATTTATTCTCGAGTAATGATTTGTGATTATTCCTGGTGTGACATATGTTTTTAAGAAAAGAGGGCTAGTGAAATAAAGGAACGCTAGGAATTGGGGTTTTTCAATCAACTGTTTTGATGTACTTTTGCAATGACAATTTTCCCAAAGGCTGTCTGGTATGAGAACCTCTTGATTGAAGATGCAGCTAGACTGTTGTCTGAAAATGCTGTCCACAGTCAACGCCACCTGATTGGTCTTTCGTTGATGATAGTAAACAAACTGAGGTGTCTTGTATCGGCAGCAAGGACAGCAAGAGTAAACAAGGATGAAGATTTGAAACCAATTCATGATCAATTACACTGTATTTTGCAAAATTGTGTTACTGTCGGACATTCTATTGCCAACCTTGTGTCTGAACACAGAATTAATAATGGAGAAAGTACAAAAGACAAATGTGACAAGGTACAATTTGCCTCAAAAGCTGTCCAAGTGGGCGTTGCAATAATTTCACAAAACCTGGACGAGCTTTGCTTTCCTGCTGGAAGATATTCTATTTGCCTTGAGGGCAATGACACCGATGCTAGTCCTGAAAAAACATTGATCAGCCCATATTACACACAGTGCAATGAGGAATGGTCATTAGAAGAAAGTTGATGGTGTAGAGTTTAGATATTGCCAAGAAGGTTGTTGGCGAAGTTATTTTATTGTACCAGTAGCAGTTAAATTTGTATAATTCTTGAAATAAAAGCAATTTGTAGCACCAAGTCTTAAGCTGTTTACAGTCTGGAAACCCTGGTTACAAGTAGGCACAGGTATTATATGATACGATATCTGGGGAAAGAGAGGACTGCAGTACACCGCATTATTGTATTGACACTGCTCAGTAAATGCTACAATTTACGGCGTTGCTCCTGGCAGTGACTTTACTCCTGTTTACCAAGGTATTATGCAGATATTTGTTTTGATCATGCTTGTAGTTATGCCTACATGGTACGTTGTGAAATAGGTTACTCATTATGCTCCTGAGTTGCCCAAATACTTTCAATTATCGTCAGGGAGCAAAGCAAATGTCCTTCATATATGTGATCAAGAGATTATTTTAATCCAAGCACAGCAGATTTTGCTAAGTCATCGTTGTTTCTTTCAACTGTGTTCACTGCTTATGAAAATTGCATTTTTTCTTAACCTTATTCATTTGTGGTTACCATTTGATAACAAATAAAGAGACATGAGAATGTCCATCTCCTTTCTCCATTATTGTATTGAGGTTCTTGCCACTGCCTGAACTAACAGACGGTACTATTGATGTCAACGTAAGCATCTTACTAAGACAACCCACTCCTTTCAAAGACTACGGGGGACATGTACTGAAGTTCAGACACTGTACGCCTACATGGCTTTTTGTTTTATAAGAAACCAAGTTCAAGACCTACCGTTAAGTTTCTTAATTTTTGGCCACATTTTAGTTCTAGAGTTTCTTAGTTTAGCGAACTAAACTGCTGTGAAATCGTACGTAGAAAAGTTTCTTAAATTTTTGACTGTCTAGTACTAGGTCGCTTATAAATTGGTTTCTTATAACAAAATCGTGTAAACCCCCCTCCCTCCCCCCGGTGTATTGTCAATATATAAACCTTAGGAATGCATTTGACAAAGAAGTAAAAATTGATAGTTCTCTAATTCATATCAATGTGTATTTGTCCAGCTTTATTCTTGAGATAAAGAAGAATATCCACCGAAGTTTCCAGTCAAACATCAATTATTTTTAAGCGTCTTTTCTACTAATGTATGGTTCGAATTTAAGCATGATCGAAGGAATCACATACAGCAGTGTCCCACACATAACAAACAACATTGTAAATATTAAGTCTGATGCATTTCTTATAAAAAAGAGATTTCATCTTCAAATATAGGACACATTTCGTATTAGAAAAAGCATGTTATGCCAGTAATAAGCTTAGTAGTACTGGGTACGCTATTACTGTAGTGTAAAGGCAAAGAGCACTTTAGTGGCGAGCCGGATGTGAATATCCCTGATGTAATATTATATTTTTCAAAGAGTTAACACACAGAAAACCAAGCATTCTTTCACCAGTCTCTTTTAAAAGAGGCTATTGTTTTGAGAATCAGCAGGTTCTGTGTTTCTTAAATTTATGTTCCTTATAAGCGGAACACTACTGCATTTTTGAGCAGAGTAATTTGGTATATCCAAGGCTCTAGCTCACTGTTTTTCGTATCCCGATTACAAATAGAATCGTGGAATCAGGAATTGATAGAAATTCATAAGCTACAAAACCTTTCGAGAAATTTCAAAACAGAAACAACTGATCACAGATAACTCACAAAGAAAGTGCTAAATAAAAAATTTAAGTTATCAATTGATTTTTAATGACAGTTTTAGTGCTAAATGCTTATTCAATACCAAGGATGTGCCGATTGGGGGCGTGGAGGGGGTGGCGCCCCCCAATATTTCCCTAATTGCAAGAAAGTTGGTCAAAAGGCAGCCATGTTGGAAGAGGGTTGGCAACAGTAATTTCTGTGACCCTTTCTTACTAACAATGGTTGGTCAGTTGGTCAAAACGCCCCCCCCCCCAACAGAAGGTGCCTCGGCACATCACTGTTTCACACTACGATATTGCCCGAGGGGTGTATCACTCGTAAACAAATGTACGAGAATTAAGTGGTTTTTTTATTTTTGTGATTTCTGTGGTTGATTTGTGATTTTGAGATTTTTCTATTCTTTGTGGCTTCCCCGCACATTCTACGAGATTGTTAGAGTGATATTCCCCTCAATACTGGCAATAAAGCAGTTGTACTTGTATTATAAAAAACCCTAAAAACTTTACCAAAAAGTTCTAAGGAATGTAGAAGATAAATAAATATAGAATTTGTGCTTGGCTCCCGGCAAACAATCAACAACTTTAATGCTAATTGACACGCATTCAAGCATCAAACAAAACACAGCTAAAACCTCAAACTAGACGTGTTTGCCACATTGAAAAACTTCACTTAACAATAATTCCAAGTTTCTCTGTCAAGGTTTGTGTAGGCCTATAGAAAGTGTTATATGGTGATTGAGAAATTGCACCTAGAAATTTGAAGAAAAATGAGTTGGGAGATTGGAAATTAGCAATCCTTCTGACTGAGATAAGCAGTAGGGCTTAAAGACTGACCATGACTATCCTACCCAATAAACCTATGAACCAATATGACGGTGAAACTAACTTGGCAGCCAGTCCCTTACTTCTACGATTCACAAAGCAAAACAAATTTAGCCCAGATAATTTTAGCTACCCACCATGTTGCAAAATTTTAATCCTAATGCCTTGGTTTCCTTAGCTTAATTCTATATATATATATATATATATATATATATATATATATATATATATATATATATATATATATATATATA